>VZTY01011163.1:4404-37177 GCA_013400935.1 Turnix velox
CCAGAGAGGGTGTGGAGTCTCCTTCTCTGCAGACATTCAAACCCCACCTGGACATGTTCCTGTTTGACCTGGTCTGGGTGTTCTTGCTCTGGCAGGAGGACTGGACTAGATGATCTCTTGAGTTCCCATCCAATCTCTGACATTCTGTGATTCTGTGACAACTCAGTCAGAGCCTCTGGCCCCAGCCTGAAGTGAACCCAAGGCTGCAGGGACTGAGACTGAATTATTTCCCGAGGTTTTCCATCAAATCAATGACATCATTCTATGCTGGAGTTCACCCATTTACGTGCTCTTCACTCCTCTCCAACCCACTCCCCCCCCACCAGCAGCTGTGCTTAAATAGCCACATTCAGCCCTCAATCTGCCCATTCAGGAGCAAAAGTTTGACCCTGTTGGAGGAAACTGCTGAAGGAGGCTTTTGAGGAGTGAGGAGAAAGTAGAGACTGTGTGTGCTTTGAGGCCACCCTTCTCCCTGAGAGGGGGACCTGGTTGTCCCCACATGCCACATGTTGCTTGGGCAAAGCCAAAGGGACACCGAGGTGCTCCTGTCATAGTGAGAGGGGAAGCAGAGCAGTCTGGGGGCCTGCTGAGATCCCACTTGATTTCTTTTGCCTCACATCCAATTTGGTGGTCTTCAGTTTGCCCAGAGAGGCTGTGGATGCCCCCTTAAACATCTGGAGATGTTTAAGGCCAGGATGGATGAGGCACTGAGCAACCTGATCTAGTGGGAGGTGTCCCTGCCTATGGCAGGGAGGTTGGAACTAGATGATCTTTAGGGTCCCTTCCAACCCAAACTATTCTATGATTCTATGAATTTTTCTCTCTCCCTCGTAGCAGTGTTTCAGAAAACCCCATGTCTGCTGCCGTGGTGGCAAGTTCTTATGTCACTGAGTTTGCAATGGCAAAGAATCACAAAAATGGAATCACAGAATTCTTGTAGAGTTAGAAGGTCCTTCAAAGGCCATCTAGTATAAGCCCTTCAGTGACAGGGACATCCTGCACTAGAAAAGAAAAGGTTGCTCAGAGCCTCAGGAAGCCTGATCTTGGATATCTCCAGGGATGGGGTCTCTACCACCTCTCTGGGCAACCTGTTCTAGTGTCCCACCACCCTCATGGGGAAGAAATTCTTCCTAATGTCCAAACTAACCCTACCCTGCTATATTTTACAACCACTGTCCCTTATCCTGTCACTCCATGCCCTGGTAAACAGCCCTTCCCAGCTTTTCTGTAGCCTCTTCAGGTTCTGGGAGGCTGGTGAGTGTCCAGATCACCATTTTCCTGAAGCTAGGAATACAGGGGGAAAATCCTGCACTGTGCAGTCACAATTCCTCACTAATTCCCAACTCATGTTTGCCTCCCTCCATATTTCCCTCCATATTTTAACAGTTGCTACCAAAAGTGATTGTGTTTTTCTTATCTTTTTGAACAAATAGACATGTCATAAAACCCAAAACTAAACCATGCACACAGATTCACCATGTTATGGGCAGTTTTCTCCCTGGTTTTTCCAGGGAAAGGGGTGTGAACTGGTTGTCTGTGCCCTCACGTCTTCCACATCTTCCCAAATTTGAGAAAGCACCACTTCTACTGCAGCCCCACAAAGGAATCCAGCCATCATTCCTATAGCTAGCATCCACAATTAGGGAAAACAGGAGCAATAAAGTAAAATATTATTCTTTTCCTCTTGTTTTATCATCATCTTCCTATCCCCTAAGGTCAGCCAAGTTCAGGCTTCTTCTATTTGTGTCTCTTTGAATTGCTGTTGGAGAAAAACCACTAAGTTTGTGCAGGAAGATGTGGGAGATGGACTTGGTTTTTTTCCTGTGGTGAAGTCTTACCTGCCACAGCTGTCACTGGGTGGGTGATTTTGGCTCTGGAGGGTTGTCACAGCCTGATTTTGGCCAGAGCTCCTCTATCAGTGTCAGCAAATGCCTTCCCAGCAGATGAGCCACCGACCAAGCTGTGAAGCAGCCCCACAGGATGCAAAGACACAAAGGATCCTTTTTGGCTAGAAATTCCTCTGCAAAGTCCAAAAATAATTTGAGCTGAGCTACCAGCTCACCATCAGGAAGTGTCTTTGCATCAAGGCTGAACATTTCTTCACCAGGAGCAGGTCCCAGAGCCATCTGCAGCCACTCTGACGAAAGCACAGCTTGGACCCTCTGTTGGGAGCCTCTTTGTGTCTGTGACCTCCTGAGGAGGGGCAGTTATTTTGAGCCCTGTCTTTTCTCCCAGTGTTTATTTTCTGACTATAAATTTCTCTCCCGTATAATGAAAGAAAATTACTGCCTGTCTGACAGCCTCTGCACTCTGAGGATGTGCTGGTGTGTGTGACACCAGGAGCTGAAGCTGCATGTTTTCCTGCCAGGGAAATGTGTTGGTGTCTCTTCCTGTCCAGACCTATTGATTTGCTTTGGATGACTTGATGCATCCATTAGTGTTGCAGAAACATTTTTGACAACACTGAGGATGAAAACTAAACAAACCAACTGCTCTCTACAGCTTCTCATGGATATTAACTTTCAGAAGTGCTTAAATTCATGCTAGCTGTGGGTTTTTTTTAACTACCTCACTATAGTTTCACTCCACTCAGGCTAAATTTCTTAAGATTTGCCTCTTCTGTGTAACACTTGCAAAAACACCCAGCCTAATTATTGCTCTGTCTTCTTCCAGGTTACTCCTCAGCAGTACAGAAGTTCTCCCAGACTCTGCAGTCCTTCCAGTTTGACTTCATTGGTGACACACTAACAGATGATGAGATTAATATTGGTGAGTTTTCTTCTTTTTCATACAAACTTTCAGCAGTTGAGAAGGTCCTGTCCTTCTTTAGGACTTTGCCTGTGCTGATGGCTTTTAAACACCACGAGGAGCAAGGTCCTTCAGATGCCAGTCAGCTGTTCCAAAGTGTATTTTACAAAGCTGAATTTTCACGGGTAGAGTTTCACATTCCTCATCCAACAGAGAGTTTATGGAGGTTTTCCATGGCTCCAGCCCTGCTCTGTGCTGCCAGGCTCTGGGAAGGATGATGATGTGGTGCTGGCCTCCCAGCAAATCCCATTTCCCAGTGTCACAAGTGGAGCACATGTCTCCTGATCCAGGTGAGTGAGTGCAGCAGCTCCTAAACTTGCCCTTCCTGAGCTGAAAATGCCTCACAAAAACCAGATCACCCCCTCATGGGACTAAATCGGAACCAAGCTGCAAAGTGCCTGGAAAAATCAATTGCTGGATGAGTTGTCCTATGGAAAAAACGTTGCCAGCCTCTGCTTTCACAGCAGGGAAGCCTGAATTGTTCTACTCCCTGCACATCTGTTTCAGGATTAGCAATTTTACATCCATGCCAGCTCCATGCAACAACTGTGTGGATTACAGAGCTGCCAGCTGCACTCAGGATGCTAAAACAAATGGCCTAAAATGCCCTAAACGCAGTGTTTTTCAAATTAATCCCACTCTTGGCTTAGGTTGTGCTGTTGAATGGCCAGTGCAGATGTGTGGGTGCTGTGGCTGTTAGCAGGAGGGACAGCAAGAGATCCTGCAGCCCCATGGGACTAAATCCTGGGTTCACTTTCCTGGGCTGAGGGGATGATGCTGACACAGGCAGAACACAGGCTGAACTTGAGAATAAAAAAGAACAAAGCAAAATCCAAAGCTTTTATCAGGCTGTTGTTGAAAAGCTGCTTCAAGTATAACATTGCTGATGTCAGGTCTGTCAGCCATCCCTGAAAGGGGAAGGAAGTAAAGTCTGTTTTATTTAAAGCAATTTAAAGCAGCTTACAGCTTGCCCTTCAAAAAAAAATCTGAGTTCCTTTATGGGAAGTCTGTAGGTGAAACCCTCTGGAAATGAGTCAGCCTCCAAATCTAATGGCAGTGGAGGTGCTGCCTTTCCAAACTCATCTGAATAAGGGAGGGGAAAACATTACCTTCTAAATGACCCTCCTGGGAGTGGGGATCTGAAGCAAACACCCGCCCAAGGAAGGGAGAATTGATTTCCTCAGCTGGAAGGGACAAAGCTGCAATGTCCCTTGCTCCTGTTTTCACTTGCTGGTGGGAGGAGGGAGGTAGAACCTGTGCGCTCCACAGACAAGGAGGGCTGCTGGCAATGGCTGAATTTTAATAAGGGGATTGTGGGCAGAGGAAAGCAGGAAGAGATCACAGCAAATGTAAAACACTCCGTGGTAGAGCAGATTTCCCTACTTCCTTATTTCTTGGGGAATATTTGTCTTGCTTTCTCAAGAGACAGTCTTTGGGTTTATTTACCTTGTGAAAGAGCTTGTGCTTTGCTCCTCCTCCACTCACAGAATCACACAATGGCAGGGATTGGAGGTGACCTCTAAAGATCATCTAGTCCATTCCCCTGCCAGAGAAGGGTCACTCACAGCAGACTGCATGAGAAAGCATCCCAGGTGGGTTTTGAATGCCTCCAGAGATGGAGACTCCACCACCTTGCTGGGCAGCTTGTGCCAAAGCTCTGTCACCTTCAAAGCAAAGAAGTTCCTCCTCATGTTTAAATGGAACTTCCTATGCTCAGGTTTGTGCCTGTGACCTCCAGAGATGGAGACTCCACCACCTTGCAGGGCAGCCTGTGCCAAGGCTCTGCCACCTTCAAAGTCAAGAAGTTCCTCCAAATGTTTGAATGGAACTTTGTATGCTCAGTTTTGTGTCTATTACCTCTTGTCCCATCGCTGGGCACCACTGAAAAAACTGTCCCCATCCTCCTGACACCCACCCTTTAAGTGTTTATAAGCATTGATAAAATCCCCCCTCCTGAGCTTTCTTTTTTCCAGACTGAAAAGGCCCAAGTTCCTCAGCTTTTCTTCATAAGAGCAACGTTCTAATCCTCTCAGCATCTTTGTTGTCCCCTTTCCAGAACTTTCCTATCCTTTTTTGAACTGAGGAGCCCAGAACTGGACACATACTCCAATCCCTGTGGTGCCTGAGCCACTTCACAAAGCTGCCTGATTCCTGAAGCAGCAGCAGGGCTGCTGTTGACATCTCTCTAGCAGCTTCCATCTCCTGCAAGGGTGCCAGAGATCTGCGTGGGAGAGTAGGAGCTCATTTGATGTGCAGGATATGGGAATGAAGCAAAACATTCACAGGCACTTGAGGGAACCTGTTTGATCTGTAAACATAAGTAATGGCATGCTTGCTTTTTATGTAGAGAGCAGGCTGACACCCCTGCAGGTCAGGTGGTGGCTTTGAACGCTGCAAGTGTGAGTCAGGACACGGGCAAGGGTTGATGTTGACTGTTGTGAGTCATGTTTTGTCTTGGGGATGTTAATTGTTACAGATACAGCAGTGTTAGTTGCACAGTGGCTTCTGTCCCTCTGCTGTCACCCACGCAGGATCCAAATCAGCAGCTCCTCCAGAGAGTCATGAAATCAGATGGAGCCTTTCTTCCTTCTAGGCACAGAAACATGAAATTCTCTGTTTTTTAAACAGCTGATGCCTCTGGCTGGCTGAGTCATTCCCTAGATGTTCCCATGGGTACCAGGCGGAGGTGACACCACAGCCTCCTTGCTCCACCCTGGAGCTTTGACCCAGCAGTGGAGTGAATCTTCCCCAGGATTCCTGGACACCAGTGGTGTGGCAGCAGGGTGTAGCCTCAGTCATGTGTTTGTGGTGCAAGTTGAAATTCACTGGGTTTGCTCTGTGACCTCAGCCAGGAAATGTTTGCCTGGACTCTTCCTGTAGAGAAAAGAAACCCTCTAGTGAAAATTTTAGGCACTGGTGTTTTCCCTGTGACTTCAGGGTTGGATTCTTTTTCTCCCCATGATAATTCCTTCCCTGGCTTGGATTCTTGTTGTCTGTGTGCACTTCGGGTTTAACATCATCCTGAGTAGCCACAGTGGAAGTCAGTGTGTGGGTCCTGTGGTCAAGCACAATGAGCTATTAGGACTTTGCATGTACCAGGTTCTGAAGCCCTCCCTCTGGAAGAGAACTCAGAAGTTGCTGACTCATCAAGAAGGTTGTGTTTTGATGATGCCAGCTGAGGGACTGTGTCACGAGGCTGTGGTTTTTCCCTTAAATGTCTGTCTCAGCAACTGCAGAGTGAATCCTCTAACATTGGAAACTCATACTCATTGACTGAGCAGCAGCATTAGGGCTGGGGTTTAGCAGAAGGACAGGTATTTCTCCTATGGTACCACCTGTGGATGAGGGAAGAGGTCCTACAGCTTGTAGAAAGAGCACAAATGCATCCTCTCCCTTCATCTTTGGGATCTTAGGGTCATGAAGATGATCAAAGGGCTAGAGCAAATCCCTTATGAGGCCAGGCTCAAGGGGTTGGGGTTGTGCAGCCTGGAGAAGAGAAGGCTCAGGGAGGACCTCTTAGTAGCTTCTCAATACCTGAAGGGAGCTGCAGAAAGGCAGGGATGGGACTTTTTAATAGAATATGGGATGGAAGGACTAGGAGTAACGGATGTAAATTGGAATAGGGGAGATTCAGGCTGGAGATAAGAAAGAAATTCTTTCCTGTGAGAGTGGTGAAACACTGGAACAGGTTGCCCAGAGAGGTTGTGGTTCCCCCTCAATCCCTCGAGGTGTTTAAGGCCAGGCTGGATGAGGCACTGAGCAACCTGGTGTAGTGGGAGGTGTCCCTGCCCATGGCATGGGGGTTAGAAATAAATGATCTTTAAGGTCCCTTCCAACCCAAACTATTCTATTATTCCATTCTGATTTTATGAGCTATTTCTGATTGTGCTTCACTATACACCTGATTTGTTCCAGCATGTGTTATCCCTGCTGTGCCAAGCATGACAGAGCTCTGGATTCTGCCCTGTTCCGGAGTTCTAGTGTCAGCCAGACACTTCTGACTTTCTTTGTTTTTTTTCTAACACTCTTTAAGTTTCTTAGCAGTGGTTTGCAATGAGTGCAGGGTCTGATCTTTGAGCCCAACATCTCTTGTGAAGCCCATGGGACCTGTCCCCAGCACTTCTCCAGGCAGGGTGCTGTTACTGCAGCTGGGATATGATGGTTGCCACCGTGGGAACCTCTCCCAGTTAACTCCCAGTTAGTTCCCAGGTACAGTGGGGCAATCAGATGATTCCCTGGAGGCATTCAGCACACAGCCACACTATTTGCTTAGGCAGATGTTTGCCCAGCCTCATCTTACAGCCTCCCAGACAGCCAAGACTTGCACAGTGCTCCTCCTTTCAATGCTGTGAGGGATCTTCTGGTGAGAGAGGTTTTCTACCCTGCAACAAATTCAGCCTCTTCCCATGTTCTTCTAAAAACAGAGGGAAGAAATGAATGCTGGTGGTAACCTTGCTGGTGTGGGGAGAGGCAACTATACCCTCCAAGTCTCTTTTTTTTCCCCCTTAGGCTAAATTAACTTTGTAGTTTCAATTTGTGAAAGGAAAACTTTCCTGGTATTTCCATTTCCAGAGAAGTCCAGTGAAAAATGTTTTTTTTTTAACATTTTGGGTAGTGGTGTCACAGTCTGTGAACTTTACTACACCTTCTGCCTTTCCTTTCTAGGCATGTGGACTTTGTGCTTCTTGTCACCAAATGTAATCTTTATGGTTCTCTTTTCATTTTACAGATTTGTCTTGCTCCTAGAAAGCACCTATAGCTCTTCCCAGCTTGGTCAGAGATGCCAGGCATGATGTTCTGGCACTTCCATCAGTGTCCCTGGCAGCACATCCCTCCTGCAGTCCCCTAGTGGGGCAGAGCTTGTCCTGTTGCCACCCCTGGTGGTGGCAGCTCCCTGTTCCCTTCATTTCCTCCTTCCCAGCCTTTACCAGTATTACAGTTCCTAATGAAAACTAATTAGCATCATCTTCCCTTCCCAGGCTGTTATCTCCTTCATTGCTCCAGGCAGGAGGCCTCCTATCCAGTGTGGAAATAATTCCCCTGGTGGCCAGCCTAACTGATTTTCTGCTGAAAGATGCCACTCCTTCTCTGCAAGCTTTTGGACAGTGATGGTGGAGTGGAAGCCAGATTTGGGTACCACAATGTTTCCCTCACGCTCTGGTGCCACAACCCAACTCTACTGACCAGCCTTTTCTTCTCTTTACAGCTGAGTCCTTTAAGGAGTTTGCAGAGCTGCTGCAGGAGGTAGAGCTGGAGAGGTCCATGATGGTAAGGTGACCTGAACTGTTCACTGCTAATCCCTAACATGTCACAACATTCCAATGCTAAACCATGGTCAAATGGCATCATAGACCTTAGTGTGAAGCTTTCTACAAGAGGGAAGCTGGGAACACCACCAGGACATTGTGCTTTTTTATCATATATGGTCCATGGTGCCATCATAGAATACTTTGGGTTGGAAGGGACTTTAAAGATCATCTAGTTCCAACCCCCCCACCATGGGCAGGGACACCTCCCACTACACCAGGTTGCTCAGTGCCTCATCCAGTCTGGCCTTAAACACCTCCAGGGATTGAGGGAGCATCCACAACCTCTCTGGGCAACCTGTTCCAGTGTCTCACCATTCTCACCTTAAAGAATTTCTTTCTTATCTCCAGCCTGAGTCTCCCTTTTTCCAATTTGCATCCATTATGTATGACTGCCCGAGACTGTTCCCTATTAAAAAGTCCTACCCCAGCCTTTCTGCAGCCCCCTTCAGGTATTGAGAAGCTACTATGAGGTCCCCTCTGAGCCTTCTCTTCTCCAGGCTCAACAACACCAGCTTCTTCAAACTGCCCACATAAAGGAGTTTCTCCAACCCTTTGATCATCTTCATGTCCCTCCTCGGTGCTGGACAAGGAGGGTGAGAGGTTGTCCCACTCATTGTCCAACACTTCTCCTGCATGCCAGATCCAGGTGTGCCCAAGCTGTTAACAAGCTGGCTTGGTGATGATGCAAAGTGCTAAAGAATAAGATGCAAGATGTGTTTTTAGCTTAATTTTTGCTGGGTGCAAATACACATCTCCCCCCTGTGCTCCTGTCCTTGCCAGCTCCTACAGGTCCATGTGCTGCCTTCGCTCTCCCGCTGTGCTGTGCCCTCTGCCTCTCCAGAGCTCCTCCAGAGAGAGTTTTGGCTTCCCATTTTGCTCCTAATTCCAGGAAAAACACAGAGGTTAGGTTTGGTGGAGAGCTTTTACAGCATGCCAGGAATGTGCTGCTTGGCTCTGCTCTCCTCTGCCTCGTGTAGCAGCGAGAGCTTGTGCCAGGTTGTGGCCAGGCCAGCACCGCAGGGGTGGCTGTGCTGGCAGGGTGCCACCATCCCCTCTGTGGGTCTGCAGGCAGGCAGGGAGCAGGAGGAAACCAGTAAGAGACTGGAAGAAAGCAGTTTCTTTATTAATTATGTCCAAATTACCAATTCCTTTTGTAGTGGGTAAGTGGTTCGTTTGTGGGATCATGAATGCTTTTAGGGATGCTAGACCATAAGGCATTGAGCAACTTGGTCTAGTGGGAGGTGTTCCTGCNTGATTCTATTTTATAAATTTCATTTATTTTTTTTTTCTCTCTGCTTGCAGGAGCTGTCTGTACAGAAGCTTGCCAGAAAATCTCATGTTCTCACCATATTGATCAGCCTTTTTTTTCTTTTTTTGCCCCAAAGTTCTGTGGGAGTGTGGTGTCCCTATCCCCTTCTCTTCCCCTTTCACTTCTCTGGAGCTCAGAGAAGCCAGTTGCAGGAGAAGTGGGGTGGGAATAGATGACAGGTCATCTCCCAGTGCCAGGGTTCAGAAGGAGACAATGATGTGAAGTGGATTGAGATTCCCTGTGGATTCATGGATAGGGACACAGCCCATGTCCCAGGAAATAGTCTTTCCAAATTCTGGCAGGGCTAAGAAAGGCAAAGGCAGGCATTCTTTTTTCCCCAGCTGTTACTGTTATTGTTATCTCTTCATTTTCTGCTTAGGAGAAAGTTAATCCATGTAATTAAATTCTTTCTTTCTCTGCATTGTAGGTACAGAACGCTAGTGATTTGCTGATCAAACCTTTGGAAAACTTCAGGAAGGAGCAAATAGGGTTCACCAAGGTAAGGTGTGGCTTTTTCTTCTAAATTTAAACAGATCTGGTTTGTGCTCCTACATTCAAATTTGATTTCTTTTTTTTCCTCATTTTTTTTGTTGTTGTTTTCAAGAGGTAAACAATCACACTACATTCTGACTTCATGCTTTCAGAAACTTCCCCATTTAATGTTGGCTTTCAGCTGCTGGCACGAGAGAGCCCCTGCTGTGACTTTTAGTCTGATTTTTCAATCACAGGAGGCTCCAAAAACCTTTTCCTGAATTCTTTGGGTTCTCTTCTGGTCTAATTCCAGCTCTACCCCCATCCTGAGCGAGGGGAAGTGCTTGTTTCAACCCATGATCAGGAGATTCTCTTTGCTTTTTTCTCTCTTTTCCCCTTTGTTCATGTGCTGTTGAGAAGAAAATACTTTCCTTGGATTAGCATGTGTTAGAGCAGGAGGGAGAGAGAGCAGCAGAGGCTGATGCTTAGAGCTTGATTACAGTCACAGGGCTTTTGTTATGAAATATTTAAATCAAGCCTTAAATTTTTAAAGAAACAAACTGTAAAAAGCCAATCCTGCACATGTGGAGCAGAAAGGAGTGTTTTTCCCTTGCCTGCTATCAAGAGATCCAGGTTCCACTTTGCTCAGCGGCAGCTTGAAATGGAGCTGGCTCAGAACCAGCTCAGAAATGGAGATGTTTTGGAGAACACTTGGGGCTTGGATTCAGCCCAGCCCATCTGGAGTCTTTGACGTTTCATAAATACAGGATTTGAGAAGTGATACTTGATCACCATCCTGCCCTTCACAATCCCCCTCCACAACTGTGTGTGTTTAGGGCCTCTCTGAAAAGCCACAGCATGAGCACAGTGGCTTTTGGTCTTGTGTTGGTGAAGCTCTGCACTTCTCCACCACTTCACCTTCTCACTGGTGAGGTTTTTGCAGCAGGTCTTTGTGTTATGAGCATGTGGATGTACCCAGGGCTAAGAGAAAACTGCCTCTCATTTGATCTACCTGCAGGTATTTAGAACAGAGTCATGGGGACAAGGACAAGCTTATTTTCCCCACTGTGTTTATGGAACACTTAAGTCAAGAAGGCAACGGTCGGCAGATGTTAAGATGATGGTATTAAAGTGTCCTTCAGGCTGTTTCCTTCTCAGGTAGCCCTTCAGGTTAACTTTATCTACAGTTCAGAGCACTCTGAAGATCGAGAGCCATGCCACCTCCTGCCCACGTGTCTCATACCTGCCTCCTGCTCTGGAGTAGCTGGTGACAAATCATCAAACCCAACCATGAATGGATTGATAAGAAGAAAAGCAAAGAAGAAGTTCTTTAGGAAGAAGTTCTCCAGCATGAGGGTGGGGAGACACTGGAAGAGGTGGCCCAGAGAGGTGGTAGAAGCCCCACAATCCTGGAGACATCCAAAGCCAGGCTTGATGAAAATCTGAGTAACCTCATCTAGTGCAGGATGTCCCTGTCACTTCACTAGATGGACTTTGGAGGTCCTTTCCAACTCAGTTCCTTCTCCATGATGGTGGATGTGGAGAAGATGAAGCTCTTCCCTTCTCACCATCACACCAGGGTTTAAGGAACACTCAGGAACTTCAGGTTCTTCCACGATGGGGGGAAAGATGGTGGTCCAAAAACCAAGCAGAGAGGACTCACCTGAGGCCAAGTGCCTGACAACCAGTCTTGGGCAGGGTTAGGGCTGGAGCTGTAGCAGTGGGACCACTCCAAGTGGTGGCATGGCTTCACATGGGAGCTCACATCCTCTCCTTGGTGAGAGGAGGGCACTGCCTTCTGTGTTTGCAGATGCTCCCATGCTGACAGGGGATGCACAGGGAGGTAACACTTTCTCCAACACCACTCTGCAACCTTGAGTGGAGGTGGGTTTTGGGGTGAACATCAGCTTGCTCCACACCCTTGCCTCCACCTCTGATGCTTTCCTGACCTGTATTAAGTCTCTGGCCCCAGTCCCACTGGGCTGCATCCTCTGGGCATTGCCTTGGGCACAAAGCCTTCCTTCACTTGCCAGCCTGCAGAACTCCTCCAGGTCATTTGCATCCCTCAGCAGAAGGGCTGAAATACAAATGAGGGCTCCTCACAACACTGCTCTGTCCCTCTCCATATCTGCTGCTCCCCCTCTGGCTGCCATCACCCCAGTAGATCCTTCCTGCTTTGCACCAGGGGGAGAGAGGCTGGGTCCAGGCTGTGGAGCAGACCAGAGACATGACACAGAGAATTTGTGCCCTCTGCTTCATTTCCCATATTTTGGCAGAGCCTCCTCCTGTGAGATGTTTTCTGTTCTCATTGCAAGATGCTGAAGCCAGATAGGAAGAGCCTCTGAATTGGGTCTTTGTGATGACTCTGGCTGGAGAGCAGCCAGTCAGTCTGACTAAGACATCTGAGTCTGCATTAACCCATTTTCCCGGGGATGAATGGAGTCTCCTCTGTCAGATGGCATCCTCCCACACAGGGGAGCCCCCAGGGTGTCACTAGGACCTGCTACAGCTGCCCCCCTCCAGCTGCAGACCTGTGGAATCATGGCTCTTCCCATGACTTAGAATCAGTAATATAGTTCAGGCTGGAAGGGACCTTGAAGATCATCTAGTTCCAACCCCCTGCCATGGGCAGGGACATCTCCCACTAGACCAGGTTGCTCAGTGCCTCATCCAGCCTGGCCTTAAACACCTCCAGAGAGGGAGCATCTACAACCTCTCTGGGCAACCTGTTCCAGTGTTGGTAAATATTTGTGTAGATGTAAGGAATAAAAGCAGAGGATCTGAGATCTCCTGAGCTAACCCATTTCTCCCTGACCATGATTGGCCACTGATTTGGTGAGCATGTAAAGGATCCAACATAATCAAGCCCAGGAAAGATCATGAATGGTATGAAGGCATCGTTTAAGGGAAGAAACATGTGGCATGGTCTATTTTTTTTTTTTAATTTCTCATTAGATCACATTCCCAGGGGTTAGACTGTCTGTTTGGTCCACACAGGCTGTGGACTTGGTGGATTTTATGCCCTGTGTCATCTCTGTCAGGCAGAAGGCAAGTCCCAGATGTGCTGTCTCTAAGATGGTTAAGGGAGAATAGAATCATAGAATAGTTTGAGTTGGAGGGGACCTTAAAGATCATCTAGTTCCAAACCTTCTCCATAGGTAGGGACACCTCCCACTACATCAGGTTGCTCAGTGCCTCATCCAGCCTGGAGGCCATAAACACCTCCAGGGATTGAGGGAGCATCCACAACCTCTCTGGGCAACCTCTTCCAGTGTTTCAGTACCCTCACCATAAAGAATTTCTTCCTTATATCTAGCCTGAATCTACCCCCTTCCAATTTATATCCATTATTTCTAGTCCTCCCATCACATATCCTATTAAAAAGTCCTACCCCAAGTTTTGTCACTTCCATTTGTCTCTCTCTCCCCCAAGTCACTGCTCCATTTCTCAAGCTGGAACTGAGTAGCTGCCAAAGGCTCTGGCTTTGCCCCATTCCCAGCAATGGCAGCCAGTGTGGAGGACAGGATGCTGCACATGCAAAGCTACCCAAAGCTGCTGGTGAAATGGGTAGTTTGGCCTTTTCCAAGCACTTCTGCTCACTTCTGGTTAAAGCAGCATCTGCTGAAGCTCAGAGAGCCAAGATTTCAAAGAGCACCCTCTTCCTCCTCTGTGCATGAGTCTGCTTTGATTTCTCTTGCTGAGCAAATAGATGAAAGTTGGGTGTCTCCTTGGACTTGGCAAATCTTAATGGGAAGGTGGTGATGTCCTTTGCTGAATATTCATGAAGAACTAATTTGTGCTTATGTTTCCAGATTGGGCTTTGCTCTTGGGTGGGTTTTTTCAGTTTTTTTTTTTTTTCTTTTTTTTGTCTTGGCTTGCTCTGTTCAGAAGCCAACAAGCTGTTAGAAGACTTGGCTTAACAAGCAGGCAGGATTTGTAGTTCATCCTTCTGCTTTTCAGTGACATGTTAATTAGCCAGAGAGGGAAATGATTGACAAGTTCCCTTTTAGGGGCTAAAAATGCCATTTTTGCCTTGTGTTCCTTTCTGCATAGCAGTGATTGTCCTGCAGGAGCAGGTCATCCTCCACACACCAGTGTCCATCGTGGATGTCATTCCTGATTTTGATCCCTGGGGAGAGCTCAGTGCTCCACACACTCACCATGGCCATGTCCTCCTGCCCACTCATGGGCATTGTCTCCCTGATGCTTCCTGAAGGAGCTGGTGTCTTGCATCCAAGCTCCTGCAGTAGAAAAAGCTCTTCCATTGCTCCCCCAGGCTTCTTCCTTCTTTTCACTTCCCTCTGCCACAGGATGGGCCACATCTTCCTGCAGAGCACTGCCCACAAAGGCTACACCAGTCCCATCTTGTGGTCTCCATGTGGCCACTGGCTCATGGTCCTGAAGCCATCTGCATGAGCACCGTGGCCACTCACAGCTCATGTTCTCCCTGTGGGCTTGTGGCTGTCTGCTCAGGCATCACAGTGGTTTTGCCTCTCGTGAAGACAAGATGTTCATCTTGGTGGGAACAGTGAGCTCCCAGTCTGCTGCTTCCAGAGACGTGTCCTCTTGCCCTTCCTGGCATCTCTGGAGTTACTGTGTCCAGTTCTGGAGCCCTCAACATAAGGACATTGAGCTGTTGGAGCAGGTCCAGAGGAGGGCCATGAAAATGATGAGAAGGCTGGAGCAACCGCTGAAGAAGTTGAGGTTGTTCAGCCTGCAGAAGAGAAGGCTCAGGGGGACCTCATAGCAGCTTCGCAGTATCATAATAAATACAAGTATATGTGATGGTAGGACTTTTGAAGTATGTGCTGGCATATTATTTTGGGAATAATGGATGTAAATTGGAAGAGGGGAGATTCAGGCTAGATATAAGAAGGAAGTTCTTTACTGTGAGGGTGGTGAAACACTGAAACAGGTTGCCCAGAGAGGTTTGGATGCTCCCTCAATCCCTGGAGGTGTTTAAGGCCAGGCTGGATGAGGCACTGAGCAGCCTGATCTAGTGGGAGGTGTCCCTGCCTATGGCAGGGGAGTTGGAACTAGAGGATCTTTAAGGTCCCTTCCAACCCAAACCATTCTATGATCTTTTCCCTGCAGCCATGGTGACAGCAGGCTCTGATGGGCAGCTGCCCCCTCACTCTGCACTTCTCTGCATCTCCCAGGACAAAAAAGCAGCCACCCAGATGGATGGTGGAGTATGGGAGAAGTTGGTCCCTGCTTTGAGCTGCCATCCCTGGTGGTCACTCCACCAGGGTGGGGATGGATGAGTCACCCTACATGACCTTTTTGTGAGGCAGAATGGGGTGCCTGGAGTAGTGCCTTGAGTGCTAAAGTGTACTTCAGCCCTTCTCCTCCTGCACCTTCAGCTGCTCACTGATGAGTCCTCCATCTCCTGTAGGATGGAGCAGGACTGTCACCATCTCAGTGACCACCTCTGCATGCCATCTGCACCCAGATAGCTCCCCTCTTGTTGACTGGGCTCAGAGCTTGCCATCACTGAGGCATTTTGGGACCTGCTGCCAATGTAAACATCCTCTCTGAGATGTAAAGAGGCAGCAGCAGGAGAGGTAAGAGCTGCAAGCATCAGCCACCAGTGTTCTCAATGCAGCTGGGTTTTCCTGCTCTTCCACGGCCTTGGGGTTTGCTGACTCATTATAGAAAGAAAAACGAGCCTTGGTTCCTGGCTGCCACATGGTCTTTCCTTGGAGTGATGCCCTGATATCATTCATGACCATGGCATCTGATGGCTCAGATGGACAATCTAAAGAAGTGTGAACTAGCAGACTTGGTAATTGCTGCTTCACAAACACTTTTTGCTTCTCTGGGTTTGGATTTGACTTATCAGGGGTGGTGTTAGTCACAAGGGTGGTGTTTTGTTTTGACAGTCCTTCCTGGCATCAGCTCCACAGCTGCAGAGCTGCTAGAATTTGGTTTCATTCTGGGAAGGCTCTTTGCTGCTCTGGATTTGATGGCTGGACCGCCTTTTATTCTGGGATTCTGCTAAAGCAGAGTTATCATATCCTTGATACTGCAGAGAATGATACCAGAAGAGGTATGTCCCTTCAGAGGTCTTGTGATTGCAGGGTCTCTGTGGGGTAGTTGGTGTCATTACTGGTATAAAAAGGTTTTCTGGTCTGAGCCTGCCCTACTCCTGGTCACTAAATACAAGCAGGGATATTTGAGTTGGTTCCTCTGCAGGTTTTACCATGTTTTTCCACAGTAAATTGTGCTTTCATAACAGCAATGTGCAAGGATTAGTGAGACAGGACTCTCTTGTGGGGTGAGAAATCCTTCTGCAAAGAAGAGAGCTGGTTCTACATGTCCAACCTTTATCTAAGGTGCCTCTAAGGAGCTGCTCTTCACTGACATGAGTTCATGGTGCTCCTCCAGCAAAGGCCAAGATAGTTATTGCCAGGAGCTGCTGAATGTCAGTTCAACCTGATCTAGTTTAAGATCCTTGCTTATTGCAGAGGAGTTAGACTAGGTGACCTTTAAAGGTGTCTTTCCATCCAAACTATCCATGATTTTATGATTTTCAGAAACACACTATAAAAGCTTCAAAGGAGAAAATGGACAGACTTCTAACAAGTCTGTTCTGACCCTGGACATATCTTCTGTCATCATTTACCCAGTTGTTTCTGTGAACAGCACAGTAGCAAATGGTTGATAGGTTTCTGATGTGCTGGCATGTCTCAAGTTTGAAGAGACTGAGAGGGGAATAATATCTTCTTGGTGACAAAATGCTTCAAGTGCCTGTGCCTCCAAGTGTTTGCTAGAGTTTGGTTTTGAGGCATAACTAAATCCAGTGTAAGTAGCAGGCTGTGAGAGCAGAGCAAATGGAAAGTGGCCTCAGGTTCTGATGGACCAACCAGAAATCTTCCATAGGAATACTGAATTGCAGAAAATCATAGAATTATGGAGTTGGAAGGGACCTTCAAGGCCATCTAGTCCAAACTTCTGCAGTGAGCAGGGACATCCTTCACTAGATCAGGTTGCTCAGAGCCTCAACCAGCCTGGCCTTAGATGTCTCCAGGGATGGAGCCTCCATCATCTCTCTGGGCAACCTGTTCCAGTGTCTCACCACCCTCATGATGAAGAACTGGATTCATTTTTGTCATCACTGCATGTTCTTATCTGGGAAACACCAATAATTGCTTCAACTCTTGCATCTATAGGAAAGGAAGAAGAAGTTTGAGAAGGATGGTGAGAAGTTTTATTCCATGCTGGATCGCCATTTGCACTTATCTTCCAAAAAGAAGGAATCCCAATTACAGGAGGTGTGTATGGAGTTTTCTTCAGATGGGTCCAGAGCCAGCATCACCAGCTGCTTTAGATCTTTAAAAAATGGGGAAAAGTCATCTCTTTCAGCAATCAGTTGATACTGATAAGATGTTAAATCTACCTTAAGCCTATTCATGCAAAGTGTAAGAGGGAAATTGAGGTGGCAGCAGGTCCATGGTGACAATGAGCAGCAGGTAGAGAAGAGATGATGCTTTTTTGTGCTGATGCTGCCACCAGACAGGTTGTGATAAGAATGGAAAGCCCCAGCTGGTCCAGCCCACATCAGAGTAGTTGGATTGAATCAGATCTGTCAGACCAATTGTCTGATCACCCTCCAGGCATCTTTGCAAGGCAAAATTTGTGCTAGCTGGGGTGATGTGGCATACCTCAGTGTTCTACCTGCTGTTACAGCTCTGAATTGATGATTTCAGGTGGTTGCAGGAGTCAGATGAAAGGATTTTGATTGTTGCCTTGTCCTCACCATTGCAAGGCTATGCATGGAGAAGGAGCTTATGCTGAAATAAGAAATAGGATACAAGAAAGCTTTCTCCTGGGAGAGGGGAGTGAGGTTGTGGATCCATGAGTGAAAAGGAGTTAGAGGAAAACAGAACCTAGAAGACTGGCCAATGTTCTGGTCTTCTGTGGTCTTGTCCTCACCATGGCTGTGCATGGAGAAGGAGCTGAAATAAGAAATAGGATTCAAGAAAGCCTTCTCTTGGAAGAGGGGAGTGAGGTTATGGATCCAGAAGTGAAAAGGAGTTAGAAAAATACCAGAACCTAGAAGACTGGCCAATGTTCTGGTCTTCTGTGTTCTTGTCCTCATCACTGCAAGGCTGTGTGTGGAGAAGAAGCTTATGCTGAAATAAGAAATAGGATTCAAGAAAGCCTTCTCTTGGAAGAGGGGAGTGAGGTTATGGATCCAGAAGTGAAAAGGGGTTAGAAGAAAACAGAACATAGAAGACTGGTTGATGTTCTGGTCTTCTGGTTCTCTGCAAAACCTGTGTGAGACACCTTTGGCAGGGTTTTTCTTAAGTGAAGACAAAACCATTTGTGGGCTGACAAGCAAATGCTAGTCAAATATCATCAAGCTAAGTGTGATGTTTCTTCTTCCACCTCTCCCTCTTGCTTCCAGGCTGACCTTCAGGTTGACAAAGAGAGACACAATTTCTTTGAGTCCTCCCTGGAGTATGTGTACCAGATCCAGGAGGTACAAGAGAGCAAGAAGTTCAGCATTGTTGAACCGGTAGGAGCTTCCATTTCTTTCAGGCCACCTTGTTTGGTGTTCAGATATGTTGATTTCCCCACAGTCACAGGGAAGAATGAGTTTGGATTCAGTCCTGGGGAGTCTTGTGATGTAGAAAGAGTTAACATTGCACACTGGGATTGCTGCAGCTGAACAGCCTTTGTGGTGTTTGCTGGAGCACCATGAAGCCACAGACTTTGTAAATCCATCCTGAGGAGCAGGCTGGAGGCTGTAGGTAGCTGGAGATCTTATTATGAGTTATCTTGGACAAGTTTGCTAAATCTTAGCTGTTTTCAAAGAGAGAGATTTGATATCTGATCTGCTTACCTGTTATGGCACAAGCTGCACTGGGACCAGCTTATGGGTGGGTGGTTTTGCCCTAGCACCAGGTACTGTCTGTGGGTGGGGAGCACGTAGATCTCATGGACAAACAATCTGCAGATCTACCCTCATTATCCCAGCAGGGTCTTTCATTTCACACATGTCTTATTAAGACAGATGTGTGGGTGGTAGACCTGGGCTTTAGGGACATTGTGGTGGAGAAATCACACTGAGATTTGCATGGCTCCAAAAATGTAAGGAAAAACTAAATTGATTTGCATAGGGAATTTCTGAAACTTAACTTCCCCTCCATCTCTTTCTTTTTTTTTTAATCAGAAATGTGGAAGGGAAGTTTAATCTGTGTCTTTTCTCTCTTTTGCAGGTGCTGGCTTTTCTCCACAGCCTCTTTACTTACAACAACCTGACAGTTGAGCTCACGCAGGATTTCCTCCCTTACAAACAGCAGCTTCAGCTCAGCCTGCAGAATGTGAGTTGCTGCCCAGCTGAAGTATTTTTTTTCACATGTGACTTCTATTCTCATCTGTATTTAAACTCCTCTGGTGGCAAGGCTCTTTCCATGCTAAACAGACCATCCCTGTTTACATTTTGGGAGGTGCAGTTGAAGTTATTTCCTTCTCAGTTCATACATATTTGCTCCTTTTCTGCACAAGAGACTCTGCAGGTGCTATTTGTAGTGGGTTTTTTTCCACTTTCCAGGAGGAGGCTGTTGCAATTCTTTCAGTTAACTTTGTGCACAGACAAACCTGGGAGTTTCTTTTGGTTCCACAAGATTAAAATTGAGGACATCCTCCACTCTTGATCTTTTACCACCTTCCTACATACTTTGGAAGTGTTTAAAGCCAGATTGGATGAAGCACTGAGCAACCTGGATGATCTAGATTGACTAGATAATCTTTAAGGTCCCTTCCAACCCAAACCTTTCTATGATTCTCTAAGTATACTCACAAGTTAAAATGCTTGTGTCCTGCTTCTTTTATCCTCAGACTTTCCTTGGCTGGCCCTCATTCCCTTGGAACAACAGCCATAAATCTGTGCCAAGTTGTTTTTGCTGCTGGCTCATTAATTGGTCTGAGTGCTGTTCTGTAAATATCCCTTGGTTTTGTACCCTGCATTGATGTGAATCTGTAAAAATTATTTCATCTTTTTAAAAAATGGACATTGTAATGTGATCTTTTGAGGAATCAGTGCCCTGGTTTTGTTGAAGAACACCCCTCTTACCTAAACAACATTGCAAAGGGAAGTTCAGGTGCTTCCTTCTGCTCCACCTGGCCTTGAAATGTACTGAGTTTCTTTTACTGAAGGAAAAGTTGTCCTCCCAGTTATAAATCCTCAAACTCTTTACCACATGTAGTGTGTTAAACCCTTATCTCTTCAATAATCTTTAAGAGTCCATTTTTTCTTTTAGATGAAGTTTTTGTGTCAATTTGTGGAGTGGTTTCCACGTTTTGTATGTTGGGGACTAATTCATTTCTGAAATGAATTTAGAGCACCTAAAATTGGGCCATTAAATGCCTGAAGCTTGCTCTTTGCTCTTTGCCCGTGTTCAAATGTGCTGTATTTTATTTTAAACACAGAATGGGTGGAGTTGGAAGAGACCTCCAAAGGCCACCAAGTCCTACCCCCTGCAGTAGATCAGGTTGCTTAGAGCCTCATCATGCCTGGCATTGAGTATCTCCAGGGATGGAGCCTCCAACACCTCTCTGGGCAACCTGTGCCAGTGCCCTCAATGTGAAGAACTTACTATTCTTATTTTCTCTTAACAGACAAGGAACCATTTTTCCAGCACACGGGAGGAGCTGGAAGACCTGAAGAAGAGGATGAAGGAAGCTCCCCTGACCTGCAAGCTACCTGGGCAGCCAACCATTGAGGGCTATCTCTACACTCAGGAGAAATGTAATGGCTTTTGTGTGCACCTAAATGGGTTAAAAGGAACTGTANGCAGGTACAGAGGAGGGCCATGAACATGATGAGAGGGCTGGAGAAGTTCCATTCTGAGGACAGGCTGAAGGAGTTGGGCTTGTTCAACCTGGAGAAAAGAAGGCTCAGGGGGGACCTAGGAGTAGCTTCTCAGTACCTGAAAGGGACTACAGAAAGGCTGGGGTAGGACTTTTTAATAGGGTACAGGATGGCAGGACTAGCATTAACAGATATAAATTGGAAGAGGGGAGATTCAGGCTGGAAATAAGAAAGAAGTGAGGGTGGTGAGACACTGGAAAAAGTTGTCCAGAGAGGTTGTGGATGCCCCCTCAATCCCTGGAGGTGTTTAAGGCCAGGCTGGATGAGGCATTGAGCAACCTGATCTAGTGGGAGGTGTCTCTGCCCATGGCAGGGGGGTTGGAACTAGATGATCTTTAAGGTCCCTTCCAACCCAAACCATTCTATGATTCTCTAATTGTTCTGCACAGGGCAGCACCTCCTGCCCATGCTCTGGTGCCCAAGGAATCACCAGCAGCTTTAGCTGGCAGGTCTCTGAGTGGTGGCACAGAGCTTTCTGTGGGTTCCATGAGCCGTGTAAGCAAGGAGCTAATTGCCCTGTGCACAAATTAGAGATTTATTACTGTGCTGTAGTGCTGGAGTGAGTGGAGCTCTGGCAGTTTGTACCTTGGCTGTGTTTTATCTGCACGAATCTGATGTCCTGCCCAACTTCCCTCTCACATCTGAACACAGCAGAAGTGTTGAAAGAGATGAGAATTAAGCTGCTGAGAGCAAAACTTGCTCTGTGCAGAATCAAATCAAACCAAACTGAGTCTTTTACAAATACCAGCTGTAGCTTTCCATGGCTGGGCAAGCATAAACACTTAGGGGAAAATAACATGTGTCCAGAGCTGTGGCCTCCGAGCCTACAAACTATTTTATGAGCAGTTCATTTCTGGAAGGCATCTAAAAATGTATTTCTACTTATATTTGTGTGTATGTTTATCCTGCTTTTAAAAGAAAACAAATGGACAGTAATTTTAGACCACAAGCAAATGTTGCGTGTTCCTGCATTCCAGGGAGTCTTTGCTCCCTCTATTTAGGTTTCCCCTGTAAATTGAGAATGAAGAGTGTTGTCCCCCCCTGACACCACAGCTTAAAAAGAAATTGTAGGAAAGAAAAATCAGTGAAAGCATTTTATATAAAGAGATTCAGGTGAGACAACAGAGAAAAGTGACAATAATCCTAGTGTGTGATAGAAGTAGAAACTTTGGAGCTTTTTAAAGATGCTGTTGTCTTTGCTGCCAAGTTTTCATCCACAGGAAAAAATAGGGGTGTCTGTGTGAAAGAAGCATTCAACACACATAGGATCCTGACAGTGTAGGTCTTGGCTGGAGTTGGCCAAACCAGCTTGGCTCACAACCAGGGTCCCACAAACACCCTTTCACCAGCAGCCTTTTGGGAGGCGCTGGAGATGGCTGCTGCCCAGCTCTCTCCTCTTCTTCCTCCTCCTTCCCCTTTTTTCTCCTCCTTCTCCTCCTTTTCCTCCTCTTCTTTCTACTTCTCCTTCCCCTCCTTCTCCTCCTCCTCCTTCTCCTCCTCTTCCTTCTCCTCTCCTTCCTTCTCCTTCTCCTCCTTCTTCTTCTCCTCCTTCTCCTTCTCCTTCTCCTCCTCCTCCTTCTCCTCCTCTTCCTTCTCCTCTCCTTCCTTCTCCTTCTCCTCCTTCTTCTTCTCCTCCTTCTCCTTCTCCTTCTCCTCCTCCTCCTTCTCCTCCTCTTCCTTCTCCTCTCCTTCCTTCTCCTTCTCCTCCTTCTTCTTCTCCTCCTTCTCCTTCTCCTTCTCCTCCTCCTCCTTCTCCTCCTCTTCCTTCTCCTCTCCTTCCTTCTCCTTCTCCTCCTTCTTCTTCTCCTCCTTCTCCTTCTCCTTCTCCTCCTCCTCCTTCTCCTCCTCTTCCTTCTCCTCTTCTTCTTTCTCCTCCTCCTCTTCTTCCTCCTGGCTCTTGCCAGTGGAGATACTGGTGAGGGAGATAACCCAGTGGGACCAGCAGTATCCATGCCCAGAGAAGTGCAGACAGGTGGGAAATGCTGACCATGCCCTGTGGCTGTGTCCAACTAAGGTGCCACCTCTTGACTCCAGCTTCCCATGTGTTTCTACAGGGGCACTGGGCATCTCCTGGGTGAAATACTACTGCCAGTATGAAAAAGAAGCAAAAACCTTGAGGATGACACCTATGGACCAAAAGCCTGGAGCTAAGCAAGTGAGTTGGTTTCTTGGAGGCATGTCTGCAAATATTGACTGATCCATCATGTCTCACCTTCAATACACCCACGTCATCTCTTCCCTTAAGCCAACAGATGTACAAATGTCACATCCAGGGCAGCAGAAGCCAGTCCATTGGTCTGGAGAAGTCATCTGGCACCACCAGTCCTCAAGATGTGCTGAGTGGGCTGGTCCCAGCTCTGGGACTGAGAAAGGTCTCCTGGCCACAGAGCAGAGGGGTGGGCTTCATGTCCCCTCCCTCCCTGGGCAGCACAGAAGGGTGGTTCAGTGCAACCTGAAGCAAACAGGTTTTGGTTTCAGGAAAAAAATTCACCTCCCTCTCTCTCAAATGACCCAAAGCCCTGCAGGGTTTGGCAGCAGAGAGTTGGGTTCATGTAACATGAGTGTTATTTGAGCAGTGGTGACCTGTAAGTTTGGTCTAGTGTGAAATTTCTGACTTTCTAGATGGGCTGATTATAATAGGAGTGCATGCAAATAGGTGGTGAACCTGCAGCCTGGTTTGCACATTGGCCTCTGGCAGTGATGACAAGTGCTTGAATTACTTGAGTTATTAGATAAGTGCTTCCAAAAGCAGCATTTCTCTGCCTTCACATGTTTGTACAGTCACCAATCTGTGATTTTGATTTTGATCTCTCTTCTCAGAACTGGTTTTGTGTGAGTGGGACTGGTGTTAGGAGAGGAGGAAAGGTCAGAAGTTGTATTTCTAAATTGCAACAAGGCAAGGATGTGTGAAACTGCCTCTTTTTTTTAATTTTATTTTATTTCCTTAACAAAAATGCTTTGTTTTGTACCAGTGAGGGATGTGCCTGGGAGTTCCCTGCAGTTCTGTGGGGTAAAAGAGGAGGAGGATGCAGGCGTGGATGATGGACTGTGGCTCAGAGCACACAAACCACGTCCAGCTGAGTCCACCCACCCTCCTCTGCCATGGAACCACATCCCCTGGGGACCTCCCAGCCAGGCATGTTGTTCTCCAGCTTGTGACCTCATGGTCTGATCTTTGGCAGCCTTCTGCATGCTGCAGTAATAAAATAAAATGTATTTTTTGGAAGCCCTTGGCAAAGCCCTTGGCAAAGAAAGGGCCAAAACATTGACTGGAGAGAGCTATTGCCATCTGGGCTGTAAACATGTCCAATTAATGCAGGACAAGGGCTTGTAAAAATGTAAATGGCTCCTCTTCCCAAACTCCTGCAATCTGGTAGTTTGTACCCTCAGGTCACAGCTGACCACACAGCTTCAAATGCCACAATTACAAGGAGTGCTCATAAAACCCCCAAACAACCAGCACACACCCCCCAAACACAGCCAGGAGATTATCATCAGGACATATAAACTGGTTGTAATTTTGGAGGAGGCAGCCCTTGCCTCCAGGCTTTGCTGGATCTGCTTGCTCTGCTTCTGCCAGAGGTCTTGCAGATGCTGTGGTGATGGTCAGGATGGTGAACACGTTCCAGGTTCTCACACTCAACCCTGGCTGCTTGTATGGACTCCTCATTGTCTCTTCAGAGTTCCTACAAAGCTGTGGAGATCTTGTGACCATATTGCAAAGTGCTGTAGGGTACAAGGGCATGAACACAGAAGGGCAGAGCACAAGCCCCACAACCCTGGCTTCTCCTCAGCGTGCACCCACTCCAGATTCTGTCATTTAATGTTCTTTTTCTACAATGTATTTTGTGTGAAGCTTTTTGGACTCCAGATTCTGTCATTTAATGTTCTTTTTCTACAATGTATTTTGTGTGAAGCTTTTTGGACTCCAGATTCTGTCATTTGATGTTCCTTTTCCACAATGGAAAGCTTTTTGGACCATGAATGCTGTGGATCACTAGTAGCACTGATCAGCCCTGATGAAATTTAGGACCCAGCTTGTGCCAGATAACAGACAAGGATGGTCCAAACCTCAAAGCCCAAGCAACAGCATCAGGGGGTTTGTTTGTAGCAGCATTCCTGCTCTTGCTGAGATATTTAGGGCTTGTTTGTGGGGCAGTGCCATGAAGTCTAGAACATTCTGTGGCTGAGGAGAGGAAGCCTGGCTCACAAAGCCTTTGATCAATGTCCTTGTTGATGGTAGGAAGGACCATCTGTTCTCCTTGTACCCGTGCAATGAGATTGGCAGGGCACCCTGACACATGTTACAGCCTGAGAGTGCTCAGAAACCCCAAAATCTTCCCTTATATTTCTTTCTCTTTAACCTTGGCGTTCCTTTTCTCTCTTAGGGCACCTTAGACCTGACACTGAAATCCTGTGTAAGGAGAAAGACAGACTCTATAGACAAAAGATTTTGTTTTGACATTGAAACTAACGAAAGGTGAGATGCTTCCTGTTCAAATGTTCCCCCAAACAAAGATAAATCCTGTGAATCTGGATGAAATGGCTCTTTCCTGTTTATTATAACCATCTTTTCCTTCATTTCCCTGCCTGTCCCTGGATGAACCCTGCACAGGTCTGGGACCATCACGCTCCAAGCACTCTCAGAAGCCAATCGAAGGTTGTGGATGGAGGCTATGGATGGGAAGGAGCCGGTGAGCGTTGGAGGATCTGCTGCACAGCCCTAAATGTGCTGGCGAGCAGTGTCCTCTGCTGGCAGCTCTCAGGGATGAGCAGTGACATGGGCAACGTGGCTTCTCTGCTGGTTCTTACCCATATTTCAGGACACCAGTTGCCCCGTTGGGATTTCTGGCTGTTGTGCTGGTGGCACAGCTTGCAAAGGGGATATTGTTCTTCCCCTTTAAAGCTCTAGGGGCTGCAAGTGTGGAAGTGGGAGATGGCACCCTCCATGGCACACTTCTTCTCATTTAAACAGGAAAGGACATGGAATAGGATATGGTAGAAGCCCCATCCATCCCTGAAGACATTCAAAGCCAGGCTTGCTGAGGCTCTGAGCAACCTCATCTAGTGCAGGATGTCCCTGTCACTGCAGGGGGTTGGACTAGATGGACTTTGAAGGTCCCTTCCAACTCTGTGATTCTATGATCACCCACTGTGGAGGGTCAGTGGGCTCCTGCTGGTCAACCAGTTGCTTAAGGGATGTCTGTGGCTCACTGGGTTTACATGATGGGTTATTGTATATAGAGAATAGCACCTGCTGCTTGTTATTAATAGAAAAATACAGGATGTCTTATTGTATGGGATGAGGGAATGTCTCAGCACCTGAATTTTTCAAAAGCAGGCAAATAAACAAAAATCCCACAAGCCCCACATGTGTCTGACTGCCCTCCTCCCAGTTAAAGGATGAAGTTTCCTTCCTGTTTTTGAGAAACCCCTCTCCTAGAAATAGGTGTTCTGCTGAAATGCAGAAAGTCAGCAAAAAACCCATTTATAGTGCAGATAGTGGTGTCTTGCTTAACTATAAAATCCAGATCCTTTGGGGAGGGATGTGGGGGGATTGTCTTATTGTTTGGTGAATTGGCTTTGGGTGATTTGGCTGCATTTTCTTTTGAAAATAAATCCTGAATCACAATGTTTTTCTTTCTTCCTCTTCCATTCCCTCCCCTTTTTTTCCAGATCTACCACAGTCCCATCACAAAACAGGAAGAAAGTGAGTCATTTCTCTTGCTGTCCCTCTGAGCTGTCTGGAGGTCAGGCAGTTTATTTCCTTGCAGATAAACTTGTCCTCGATTTCTGCTGAGTAGGCTGTGTGTTCCCTTGGTGTAACTTCTTCCCTTTTCATTCCAGTGTCTCCTTCTGAGGCCAGATAAGAAATTTGCAGACAGGAAAATTTACTGATTACAATGTGCAATTTTATTTAGGGAGAGAACTGGAGGGTGGCAGAGTTCGCTTTGTACCTCTAAACCCCAAAACAATAGAAGGGAAAAAAAGATCAGTGAAAGGTTTTGAGGGCATTTCTCACAGCAAATATTATCATGGGAAAATAAGAGGTTCCATTTACATCCCTGGAGCTCCCATCCTACCACTTTGTCCCATGTTTGTCCCTTAACAAGCAGGGTGTACCCTACCCACTGGCTTTGCAGCCCCTCAGGACAAGCTTCTGCCCTTCTCCTTCTTAAAACATTTTGTTATCCTTCTCCTTCTCTCCTCCTTCTCCTTCTTTACTTCTCCTTCTTGCCTTCACCTTCTCTGCCTTTTCCTTATCGTTTTTTCCTCCTTCTTCTCCTTCTCCTTTTTCCCTTCTCCTCCTCATTCTCCTTTTTTCCTTCTCCTTCTCCTTCTCTTTTTTCCTTCTCCTCCTTTCTTTTCTTCTCCATCTTCTCCTTCTTTTTTCCTTCTCCTTTTTTCCTTCTTCTTCACCTTTTATCCTTCTCCTTTTTCTCTTCTCCTCTTTCTTCTCCTTCTTTCCTCCTTCTCCTTCTTTCCTCCTTCTCCTTCTTTCCTCCTTCTCCTTCTTTCCTACTCTTTCTCCTCCCCTTCTCCCTCTCCTTGTCCCTTTTCCTTTTCTTTTTCTTTTCATTTTCCTGTTCTTTTTCCTTTTTCTTTCCCCTTCTCCTCCTTCTTTCCCTTTTTTCCATTTCCTTCCCCTTCATCTTCTGTTTCCCTTTCCCCTCCTCTTTCCCTTTTCCCCTTCTGCAGAGCATTACTGCCTTGGAATACTTGCATTCTGTGTCTTAGAGCTTCCTTTGATGAGCCTTTTAATTAGCTGGCTTTAATGAGCTCAGAGGCAGGGTTATCAGAGGCAGAAGCATGATACCAATTGCTCAGCTGTGTTTGCATTACACATTCCCCAAAAGTAAATACACTTTCTTTTTAATAGATTAGATCTAGGAAGACTTCAAATGGCATCATCCCACTCAATATCAAATACTGAGTGGATATTGCTTAAGGGTGTTAGAGCTAAAGTAGTTCTGAGCTTTTCATCCCTCTTGCTCAGAGAACTTAATTGAAAATACTCTGATTTCATAGGATTCACCATGTGGTGTGACTGGAATTAGACCAGATGGGTCCTGTGGCTGTTTTTTTCCAGTAAAATCTAATTACTCCACTCCTCACTAATAACCCAACCCCAAAATCTCTTAAGGAACATCAGCTTGATCATTTAGGAGAAATTCACTCTAAAATTCTGCACTGAGCAGAAGGATATTTCACATAATAACTTGAACAATCCTTCTAGAAACCCCAGGGGGGAGAGAAAAAAAACCCAGCAGAAGTAGCTGTGTGACAACAGAAGTGGAATAATGTGTGTAGAATAAAAAAAGTCTGACTTTCTACCTGCTTCATGATGCAAAACAGGGACAGGGAGAGTCTGTGGTTAATGAGCCTGAACAAAAACCCATGTTCTTCTTTCCCCAGCGTATCAAGCTGTATTGTTTTCACTTTTTAATCTGGTCAAGGAGATAAGGAGAAATTACATGATCCTGTGATATGCATGAGCTTCAACTGCTGATTTCCCAGTGCTCTGGAAGTGATTAATCTGCTCCTTATCAGACACAAAGGCACATGTGGTGTGGCTTTGGTTGACACTTATTTTTAGAGACAGAAAGGCGTGGAGGGAGAAATGCTTCAACTCAAAATAAATTCAAGGAGTGATGGGGAATGTATGGAAGTAGTAATTCCTTGTCAGGACTTAAAGAATGTATTTTCTTGGAGGGATGTATGTGAGATTTATGTCCAGATTTGAAGCCCTCAGCTAAAGAAGGACATTGATCTGTTGGAATGAGTCCAGAGGAGGGCTGTGAAGATGATCAAAGGGCTGGAGCAGCTTCCTTATGAGGACAGGCTGAAGGAGTTGGGGTTGTTAAGCCTGGAGAAGAGAAGGCTCAGGAGGGACCTCAGAGTAGCTTCTCAGTACCTAAAGGGAGATAGAGAAAGGCTGGGGTAGGACTTTTTAATAGACTATGAGGAGGAAGGACTAGGAATAATGGAAGTAAATTGGAAGAGGGGAGATTTAGGCTAGAGATAAGAAAGAAATTCTTTATGGTGAGCTTGGTGAGACACTGGAAGAGGTTGCCCAGAGAGGTTGTGGATGCCCCCTCAATCCCTGGAGGTGTTCAAGGCCAGGCTGGATGAGGCATTCAGCAACCTGGTGTAGTGGGAGGTGTCCCTGCCCATGACAGGGGGGTTGGAACTAGATGATC
Source organism: Turnix velox (assembly GCA_013400935.1). Classification (NCBI taxonomy): domain Eukaryota; kingdom Metazoa; phylum Chordata; class Aves; order Charadriiformes; family Turnicidae; genus Turnix; species Turnix velox. Next base: position 33,382 of record VZTY01011163.1, read on the forward strand.
TTGAAGGTCCCTTCCAACCCAAACCATTCTATGATTCTATGAATATGTTGGTGTGATCCTGGCCATGCTCTGGGGCACTGCAGCTCTGTGTTTTGAGCAGGGATGGGGCATGGGACATTCCCAGTGCTGGTGATCAGCCTGCTAACCTTGTTTCTCTTATTTCAAACAGTGGAGCTGAATGAAGTGGGTTTCAAGTTCGTAAGGAAGTGCATCAACGCAGTGGAAACAAAAGGTAAGTGTTCTCCTTGGCATCAGGAGCTGTGGCCATCCTGGTGTTGCTTCCCATGGCCTTGAAATGTAGTCTGTGTTTTCTGCAGTACAGGATCATAGTTGGAAGGGACCTTCAAAGGCCATCTAGTCCAACCCCCAGCAGTGAGCAGGGACATCTTGCACTAGATGAGGTTGCTCAGAGCCTCATCCAGCCTGGCCTTGAATGTCTTCAGGGATGGGGTCTTCACCACCTCTCTGTGCAACCTGTGCCAGTGTCTCACCACCCTCACAGGGAAAAACTTCCTAATATTTCATCTAAACCTACCCTGCTCTAGTTTAAAGCCATTGCCCCTTTTCCTATCACTCCATGCTCTGCAAACAACCCCTCCCCAACTTTTCTACAGCCTCTTTATGCACTGGGAGGCCAATGTGAGGTCTCCATAGAGGATTCTCTTCTTAACTGAAGAATCTGTGTCAGAGCTGTGTAAATCCTCTGCTGTTTGCAGTATCACTTTACCAAATCCAGTTAGGATTGATTTTCCACCTTGATGCTATTTTCTCTCATCCATTTCCCCCACTTAGCTGTGTGAAAACTCTCAGTTAGGGAGAAGGAGAAGAGCTTTGGGAGTCTGTACTGTTTGGATAGATAGGAGTTAACTCTAGTACAGGGTTATTCAGACCCAATTTGCTAGAAGTAGCAGGTCAGATCTCTCATGGAATGCCCAGCCTGTACCAGCATATATTGCTGCGTGGGCTATCAGAGGATGAAAAATCACTGCAGAACAGCTGGATCCCACAGCTGTGGCGGGGAAACGTGACAGGTTTCATTTCCAGAGCTTCTAGGGGATAAGACCAGCCAAACCCTGCTGAATTTGGGGAAGAGTCAGCTTGTCCTGTGCTGGTCATTCATTATTTTGGGGATACCCTTGAGGTGACAGATCCTGCCTGTGTGCAGGCAAGTCTTTCTAGATCACATCCCAATTATAGAGTAATTAATAGAGTAGTTTGGGTTGAAGGACCTTCAAGATCATCTAGTTCCAACCCCCCTGCCATGGGCAGGGACACCTCCCACTACACCAGGTTGCTCAGTGCCTCATCCAGCCTGGCCTTAAACACCTCCAGGGATTGAGGGGGCATCCACAACCTCTCTGGCAACCTGTTTCAGCGTTTCCAGTGGAATTCAAGTGAGAAGGGACCCCATGGGCTTGTAGTCCACCCTTCTGTTCCAAGCAGTAGCAGTTTTTTCCAGGGCTTTATCCAATCTGGCTTTGAAAACCCCCAAGGACAGTGACTACACAGCCCCTCTAGGCAACCTGTGCTCATGCTTGGCTACTTAACCTCTGTGGGATTTTGGCTTGGTAGGTGGCAAAGAGCCCTTTGTCAGCTACTCCTTCATCTGCTACTAAGATGTGGTGTGAGGAAGTCAGGGTGGTTGGCAGCTGGTGGCCACAGAACTTTCCAGGGTCACAGGGTGAAGGATGGGTGGTGAGACACTGGAAGAGGTTGCCCAGAGAGGTTGTGGATGTCCCCTCAATCCCTGGAGGTGTTTAAGGCCAGGCTGGATGAGGCACTGAGCAACCTGGTGTAGTGGGAGGTGTCCCTGCCCATGGCAAGGGGGTTGGAACTAGATGATCTTTAAGGTCCCTTCCAACCCAAACCATTCTGTGACTCTAAAAACAGGCTAAAGAGACTTTCCTCTCAGAACCAGGCAAATAATTCAGTTCTGCCTTTCCTAAATGCCTCATTTTTCAAAGAATTGGCTTAATTGTGTTTTAACAGATGAATGTTTCAAGCAGCACTCTCCATAAATTACGTATTTAGGCAGGTAGGGCTATGCAGCTTGAGTGTGTATATTCAGGTTGGCTGTGCTTCCCTGCCCATCACACCATCCTGGCAGAAAGTCCCTGGATGTGCTGGTGGCCACTGTGACTTCTGCTTTGTGTCACAGAGTCTGGCAGCAGTAGCCCCTTGCTGGAGGGCTGTTTGGGTTAGGAAAAGTAAAGAGCCTGGATTGTTCCTGAGACAGAAGCATTTCTGCAGAGGCATCTGGTTGACAGGTTCCACTAGATGGGGCTTTTGGACTTCCTACTAGATGGGGAAGACCCTAGGTTAACACTTACTCTCTTTCTCTTGCTTAGGAATCACTACAGAGGGCATTTACAGGACTGTCGGCAGCAATATTCAGGTGCAGAAGTTACTGAATGCATTTTTTGGTAAGAATTAATTATTCCCTTAAACTAAATTGTCCTGTTTTTGTGTTGTTCAAGGGGGACAGAGTGGATTAGGTTTCACAGTGAGTAATTTCAAGCTTGATTTTAGATCTACATGGCCTCTCAGAGTTACATCTTCCCTTTTCTTCTGGATTTTTTTCCTGCACTCCATTCCACTGCCTCTCCCTTTAAACTGTTTTTATTTGCTGATGGTGCAACTTGCTTTTTATTTATAAATTTTAAAGCAAAATTAAGCTAGGCAGTGGTGCACTAGGAACAAACCTTCTTCCATCAAGCATTTTGGAGTCACGTGCTGGTCACATGTTCCTGCCACAGTCCCAGGGTGTGGGATGTTGGCAAAAGAGAGATGAGCCCTCTCCCTCTCCTTCACTGCCAGCAGCCCCTCCTTCAACACTGGTCATGAGGATGTGCCTTGTCCCTCAGGTCCAGCACAGCCATCTTCTGTATCATCCTCTTCTGTAGATGAGCTCAGAAGGAACCTTTTTCCTTAGTCAGAAAGGTGGCTTCCACATGGAAAACATTATCCCAGGAGGGTTTCCTTCACCCAGAAGGACTGGGATACCTCACTGTGTGCAATGTATACCTTAAGTCATTAGATGCATTTCTGTTGTAAGCCTTTCCCACACTGAATTTTATATTTTATACAAAAATTACTGGGTATCCCTCACCCAGAAGGACTGGGATACTTCACTGTGTGCAGTGCATACCTTAGTAAGTCAAGAAAGGCTTCTGCTGTAAGCCTTTCTCACATTGAATCTTTTCTACATAAATTGCTGGGTAATCTTTATACAAAGCAAAACTCCCTGCAGGAAGGTGTGGAGCTTGGTGACATTGCTCTGTGCCAGGGCAGGCATTCCCAGTCTGGGTGCTGGCTGAGGCCATCGTGCCCCTGTCCTGTGGCAAACGTGGGTTCCACCCAAGGCCAAGCTGCTCTCTCCATCCTTGCTCAAGCTGCTGGAGGGGCACAAAGCACCTTGGCTTTGATAATCTGTGCCTTGTGCTCACACCAAATCCCTGCACAGACATCTGATATTAATGGAGAGCTCACTGGCTTTACTATTGTTATTGACTGTTGCTTTTACTATTGTTGTTGTTTATTGCAATGGCTGGTGTTTGTGCTGACATATAGCTCTCCCCAGTTCCCATGGAGCCACAACTTCAGACAGCTCTCCAGTTACACTTACTGGCCTGGTGACTAATCACTTAACTAAGTTTTTATTGCTTCTTCAGTCTCACCCTCCCTGGGAGTTGCTCTGTGGTTTTTCTCCACTGAGTCAGGAGGATGGAGCCAGGCTCATCTCACTGAGCTCCAATGATAGGACTCAGGGCAGTGGGTGCAAGCTGGAACACAGAAA
>VZTY01011169.1:8114-20137 GCA_013400935.1 Turnix velox
TCCTTGATGCTCCTCGTGGGGCTCCTTGATGCTCCTCGTGGGGCTCCTGGTGCGCTTCTGTGCATCTCTCTGCCTCTCTAGGAGGCAGGATCTCTCCCCAGGCTGAGGTGAGGTGGGAATGGAAAAGCTGGTTGAGATGTCCTCTCAGTCTCTGGAAGTGTTTAAGGCCAGGCTAGATGAGGCATTGAGCACCCTGATGTAGTGGAAGGTGTCTCTGCCCATGGCAGGGCAGTTGGAACTAGATAGATGATCTTTAGGATCATCTTGGGTTGGATCTTTCCAACCCAAACCATTTTATGACTCTAAGGAACCAGAGGGTTTAGCAAAGGAAGTGCATATAAATCTTCTGCTTCTTTGTACAGAATCTGTGTGGCTTTTGGGTAAGTGGAGATGATGCAGAAACCTCTTTGGTAGATTTGTAGTGGCAGATCCATGGTCCTGCTTTTTCCAAACCTTGGGTGAAGTCAGAAATCCCCGAATATTTTTATAGAACAGCATCACCAATGGCTGGGGTAGGGTTTTGCTGGACTCTCCTCTCTCATCCTAATGAAACTTTTAATGCTAGGGTTAGAAAGTTGGTGGTGACCCATGCTTGGGTTGGTTTTGGCTGTTTCGGACCCTCCTGCTGAGGGATTTGAGTGGTGACAGCATCATGGTGTCCTCTGTGTCCTTGTTACACCATCTAGGAATGTTTTGCATCATGCCCTGGTCATTTTTTCCTTTGGATGTTTAAATTGTGAGGATTTTTCTTTCATGTAGTGTCTTTGTCACCTCCTCTTTGCACCTTCCAGAAGAGTCTGGAAGCTTGGATGATACCTCAGTGGTGTAGGGGAGGATATCAGCCCTCCCCACAAACCTGCTCCCTCACAAAAAGAGGGGGGAAAAAACCCAAACAGTTGTAAAATTGAGACAGGAGGTTTTGTTCCTTTTATAGTTTTAGGGCAAAATATTTTTCCTAAGGTTCCTTGGGCAGCTCTTGTCCTCCTGGAGGAGCTGCAGTGCTGATCTGAAGCCAATTTCATTTTGGATTTAAGAAAATAACTGTTTGCAGAGTGTTTCACAGTAAATATTTGAGTGAGATGAGATGTGGTGTGGCAGTGTGAAGCTTGGTATCAATTTTTAATAACCTTTGGCAAAGACTCTGTGTCTCCAGTCAAGGGGCAGGAGACTTCTGCCCAAGACAGAAGCTTTTTATTATAGAAACCTTGAGTTGTTCTGGGCTGAGAGGAATGTTTTGAGAAGCTCCTAAGGGAAAAGGTGAATCAATCTTTAAGAAATGAAAATATTTCTGTATTTTCTTGGTGGTTTTTGTTGATTTTCTTTTCAGACTCTTCTTGAGATTCTGCTTTCTTGCTCTTGGCAGAACAGTTTTGAAGGAGCAGCTGCTTTTGTGTTGGTATTAGGGTACCCTGGTGTTGCAGGAGGAGCCCAAGGGATGGTTTTTGCTGGTTCTCCACCTCTGTTGGTGTCCCCACAGCCCATCTTCCATAAGGAAGGTGCTGCAGGCTTTTTTTAAGCCAGAAATAAATTATTCTTATAAAAACACACAAAGTATCTTTAATGTGAGCTGAAGGGGTGTGGAGACCAGCAGGACACTACTGGAGTAAAGGGCAACCAAGGATTTTCTTGCTGGGCTGTTCCCCTTGGCTGCAGGAGTTGATCAAGGTGGATGTCACCAGCTGGAGGGACTTTTCTTTTCCTCCCTGTTCCAACATCCTTCTCCAGGATGAAGCAGCAGCAGCTGCAAAGGTCAGCAGACATGAGATGCTGGGTGTTATTATCCTTGAAAGCAAATTGCATCACTTGAGCTAATTACCAAATGGCATTTCTCCTCCTCCTGGGAGAAATTGCATACCTGGGGCTCTCCAGGAACACAGGAGTGCACAGCTTTGAAAGCAAAAGTCATTCCTGAGGCTGTTTTAGGAGATGTGATTTAGTTAACCTGCTTTCTAAAGGCAGCTGAGTAATGGCTGTGCAGGGATGACCTTTCCTCAAACCCCAAACCTCTTTCTCCTGCATATGGTATTTCACTGAGAAGGTCTCCACAGCAGCTGGTACATGATGCTCAGGGGGTACCAGCGGCATCCCATGGGGGGGTGAGCTCCTCTTTCTCCACTTTTGAGTTCCTCTTGGCTGCAGAGAGGTTGGTGGCCAGAGCATCCTCCCTTTGCTGTGTCTTATTTGTGGAAAACAGTGGGATTAAACTCTTTGGGGGTCAGACACAGCTTGAAGGTGTGGGGTGGCCTGCAGGGTCCTTTTGGAGGGTTGAGAGGCAGAGCAGCTTCTAGGATTTGTGGGTTTTGCTTTTGTTGCTCCCCCCACCCTTCTTGTAAGTGGATGGAGGAAGAGATTGTTCCCAGTAGGTCACATCTTGCCTNTTGCCCAGAGAGGTTGTGGATGCTCCCTCAATCCCTGGAGGTGTTTAAGGCCAGGCTGGATGAGGCATTGAGCAACCTGGTGTGGTGGGAAGTGTCCCTGGTTGGAACTAGATGATCTTTATGATCCCTTCCAACCCAAACCATTCTATGATTCTATAATAATTTATTTTCCTTTAGATTAAACTCGCTGTGCAAAGATAATGTGTCTCCAGCAGCACCCCTAGGTGGGCACTTTTGATTTACATGGAAATAGAAGTTTTGGAGAAGGATTATTTCCCCTCCTCTGGAAGCATCTCCCCTGCTGCTTTCCTGGTTTCGGATGAGGCCATTCTTGCTGCTTTTTGATGCACAAACTAAAATCCTCAACCCTCTTTGTGCTGCCCATCCTGACCTACCTGCTCTTGTCCTTTACTTACTCAACCTGGGTTTGCTTCAGGTTTTGTCTGTGCTCTGCTCAGCTGAATTTCTCGTGAGTTACACTCAAGGTGTGTAGAATATCAACATCTTTTCACAGTGTGAGGGGAGAAAACAGCCCTCAAATAGCAACAGAAACCTCCCTGTTCTCACTAAAAGCAACATCTCATTATTAGTTGTGCTGTTAACCTTACTAGAAACAAGGCTGAGGCAAAAAAAAAAAAGCATTTAAAATTCCCTTCTGTATATTTAAAATTATTCTAAGAAGGATGCTAGCATCAAAAAGTGTATTTTTGGATCCTAGCATTTCAGATTTACTATAAAAACTGTTTTACATCACACTGTAGCTGAGTTAACATCTCACTTTCAAAGAGACAGGTACCACCATGGGGTCAGTCTGGGGTGTCCTACCTCTTTGTGCTCCTCTGTGAAGAGGGAGAAAGTGCTTTGTGTAGCCAGGCTTGTCTTTCAAACATGAAAGTCTCACTGGCTTTTGTGGGCTAGGTGAGATTTTTGCCTTTTAAGTTCTGTAGATGCTTCTTTAAACATGTAGTTAAAAGAAAAAATATCTTCTCTGCCTTCTCTAGCTTGGTTTGGCATCTTATGGTGTAATGGGCAGGAAAACCTGGCTGGGTGAACTGTGGGTTTTCCTTTTAGCTCATCACTTTTCAAGCAGCCCCATCCCACACCTAGAGCTGCTCTTGGCTTCTTATTTTCTTCACTGCTTTCTTTTGGGAAGGAGCTGTGGGACTTTTTCCCCTTTCTCTGGAGGTGTTTAAACTCAGGCTGGACAAGGAACTGAGCAACCTGGGCTGGTGGAAAGTGTCCCTACCCATGGCGTGGGGTTGGAACTAGATCTTTAAGATTCCTTCCATCCCAAACCATGATTCTATGACTTTCTTCCACTCCTTTTATCTTTGTTGTCTTTCCTCGGATGAAAATTCCCAGTCAGTTGTCTTCAAGACTCCCTTTCAACCATATGTTGAGGGTAATTGCCTTTTGGGCACTACTTTAATGATTTTTTTCTTTTATTATCAGTTTGTAAGGGTTTTTTTTTTCTTTTAATTTTATTTGAAACCCACCAGAAATGATCTATGATGCTCTAGCTTTCTATTCCACTAGGTGCACAGAGTGTAGTGTTCATTTTTTCCAGGTTAGGAAGTGTAGATGCCTAAATTTTTGGGGTGATGCTTAATCTACCCTTCCTTTACTCTCCCTGTGATGTCTCAAGCTGCTTGCCCCTCTCTTTCCTTCTTTCTATGGGGAAACAAAAGAGGGGAAACACAAAAAAGCCAGTTATTTTCCTTCCAGCAGCAATGCCAGGGGTGTTTATTGATGTGAAATGTGGGCAGCAACGTCATCTTTTCCACATCCCAATGGAAAAAAAACCCCACTCCCAAGGGGAAGAGATGCTGGAGCTGAGTTTTTAGGGTCAGCAGAGGGCCATAGAGGGTAGAGGTGTCTGTAAGCCATTCTTAGTTCATTTTTTTTGCTTATAAAGAAAACATAAAGCCCCAAAGTGGGCCTGAGCTTCTGTGTGTAATTCTATATCCTAAATGCTGTTTTTAATGGTTCTTTCCCTGCTACTTCCCCTCCTTCCCCATTATTCCCAGCACCCTGCAAGGTCCTAAAGCAGTAAACTCTCACCTGTAACTCTGCCACCAAAGAAAACTTGGGGGAAAAAGGGTATTTCAGATTCTTTCCCTATTTTTCTTGCCTTTCAAATTTCTTTTTAAGCCAAGCTATTCCTTTTAAAAAGGGGGTTTGCAGCATCTTAGGGTGCCAGAACATTTTTTGGTGCATTTTTTCCCACATTTTTTGCTTATTAAGAAAAACATAAAGCCCCAAACTGGGTGAAATGAAACCGGAGCCTTAAAACTGAAAGATAATTCCCAGCCAAATATGATTGATTTTAAATTAGGTGTTTAAAACAAACTTTGCTGCTAATTGCAAGTGATTCTCATTAAATCCCACTATCAGAGGGCAAGCACATGCCCACAGAAAGCAACTAATTTTTGAAGTGATTGTTACTTTGGGGCAAAACTTGGGCTTTCATGAAGCCTGAAAGGATAAGGGGGGAGGAAATAATAACATAATCTCCTCCTCAGCACAAATTTCAGGCACAAACCCAGCTGAAGGTGGGTTTTTAGGGTTAGGAGAGGACCATAAAGGGTACAGGTGATTTTAAGCCATTCTTAGTTCATTTTTATGCACTTTTTTTTTACTTATAAAGAAAACACAAAGCCCCAAACTGAGTGAAAAGAAACCAGAGCCTAAAAATGGAAAGGTTGATCTTAAATTAGGTGTTTAAAACAAACTTTGCTGCTAATTGCAAATGATTCTCATTAAATCCCACTATCAGAGAGCAAGAACGTGCCCACAGAAAGCAACTAATTTTTGAAGTGATTGTTACTTTGGGGCAAAACTTGGGCTTTCATGAAGCCTGAAAGGATAAGGGGGGAGGAAATAATAACATAATCTCCTCCTCAGCACAAATTTCAGGCACAAACCCAGCTGAAGGTGGGTTTTTAGGGTTAGGAGAGGACCATAAAGGGTACAGGTGTTTTTAAGCCATTCTTAGTACATTTTTCCCCACATTTTTTTGCTTATAAAGAAAATATAAAGCCCCAAACTTGGTGAAATGAAACCAGAGCCTTAAAATGGAAAGATAAGTCCCAGCCAAAAATGATTGATCTTAAATTAGGTGTTTAAAACAAACTTTGCTGCTAATTGCAAGTGATTCTCATTAAATCCCACTATCAGAGAGCAAGAACGTGCCCACAGAAAGCAACTAATTTTTGAAGTGATTGTTACTTTGGGGCAAAACTTGGGCTTTCATGAAGCCTGAAAGGATAAGGGGGGAGGAAATAATAACATAATCTCCTCCTCAGCACCAATTTCAGGCACAAACCCAGCTGAAGGTGGGTTTTTAGGGTTAGGAGAGGACCATAAAGGGTACAGGTGTTTTTAAGCCATTCTTAGTACATTTTTCCCCACATTTTTTTGCTTATAAAGAAAATATAAAGCCCCAAACTTGGTGAAATGAAACCAGAGCCTTAAAATGGAAAGATAAGTCCCAGCCAAAAATGATTGATCTTAAATTAGGCGTTTAAAACAAACTTTGCTGCTACTTGCAAATGATTCTCATTAAATCCCACTATCAGAGAGCAAGCACGTGCCCATAGAAAGCAACTAATTTTTGAAATTATTGTTATTTTGGGGCAAAACTTGGTCTTTCATGAAAGGATAAGGGGGGAGGAAATAATAACATCATCTCCTCCTCAGCACAAAGAGCAGCAGCAAATGAATGTGTGTGAGGCAGGGAATTTAATGGCTGCTCTGCAAATTAAAAGCTGCTTTCTCCTTAAGGTTTATGACTTGAAGCAGCGTTCCCCAGTGAAGTGCTGTAATTAAAAGTAAAAACAGAGGCCCCAGGATGATGGATGTGACCCCACAGAGCTCACATGCTGAGGGGAGGCTCTCTTTCATGTCTTCCCAGCAGAAGGTGGAGGGGAAATTCATCACTGGGACAAGCAAACACCTCCAGGCACGGATATGGGGTGGGGAGGGGGGAAGCAATTACATGGAGACCTGTCAGCAAGGAGAGGACTATGAATATTCCCTCACACATTTGAATTTAAAATGTTGGCTTAATTATGTGTGTTGGGGAACTTCTGTGGCTGCCCCATAAGCACAGCAGGGGGTGGAGGGATGTCAGGATGGTGGTGGGGGGGCTGATCAGCTGGAAGATGAAGTGTCCTGAGATGCTGAGAACTGCTGGTGCTTGTCACAGCCCTAAAAATGACAGTATTAAGTAATTTAGCATCTTTTGTGCATAACTCAGTGTGGCTTACCCTCTGTGAAGTTATAGAATGGTTTGGGTTGGAAGGGACCTCAAAGATCATCTAGTTCCAACTCTTTTGCCATGGGCAGGGACACCTCCTATCAGACTAGGTTGCCCAATGCCCCATAAATCCTGGCCTTAAACACCTCCAGGGATTGAGGAGATGTCCACAACCTCTTCCAGTGCCTCACCACCCTCACAGCAAAGAATTTCTTTCTTCTCTCCAGCCTAAATCTCCCCTCTTCCCATTTACATCCATCACTCCTAGTCCTGCCATCCAGTGAGGGTTGGAAGGTTTAGCTTTTTTATCTCCATCCTGGCATCCATCTCTGGAATGACTTGTATTTTTAAAGGGGTTCACTGGAAATGTTCTGAAATGCTTTCAGTTCCAACCTGTGGGCAGAAATAGAATCATAGAATGAGAGATAATGGCTGGATAATTTGAGGAGAAGCCTCAAAACCCTTTCCTCACACAGAAATTAATTTAAAAGGGAGAAATGTTTGAGGACATTGGCTTGTGAGGAGTGATAATATGGATGATAACAGCACTCTTTGAGTTTATTACTGATTTTTGGTGTCCCAGATGGTTGCAAATTGTCAGGCTTTCTTCTTCTATTGTGTCTTTCCCCTCTGCCAAATTAACAAAAAGGATTTGGGATGTTGGCTAGCCCTAATGCAGTGCATATGCAAACCATGGGAAGGGCTTCATTGTGCTGCTGAATTGATGGGAGCAAGACAAGAAGTGTGGAAAAGTGTGTGTTTTAGTCTCTTCTGAGTATTATTTTGGGATTCAGACTTGTGCTCTCTGAGAAACCAACACATTTGCATTTGGTGTTTGCCAGCACATTTCAGCTTGGAGTTGCTTGTCATGTCTCAGATGCTGCTTTGGGTGTATTTCAGGACACAAACTTGTGTTGGGTGGGAAATGGAGCTCTCTGGAAGGTGAATGACTTCATGTTTGGCACTGGGGCTCCTCTCTGGAGTGGTGGCATCACAGCTGGACCCACAGATGTGAGCCATGAGCCAGCAAGGTGTCCTTGTGGCCAAGAAGGGCAGTGGCATCCTGGGGTGTGTTGGAAGGGGTGAAGATAGGAGATGGGGAGAGGCTCTCCTCACTCTCTGCTCTACCCTGGTGAGACCACAGCTGGAGTGCTGTGTCCAGTTTTGGGGTTTTCACACAGTTGAAGGGCAGGGAACTACTGGAAAGAGTCTAGAGAAGAGCCAGAGATGATGAAGGGGTTGGAGCATCTCCCTTCTGAGGAAGCTGAGGGAGCTGGGGCTCTTGAGCTTGGAGAAGAGGAGACTGAGGGGTGACCTCATTCACGCCCATAAATATGGAAAGGATGAGTGTAAGGAGGATGGAACCAGGCTCTTCTCAATCACCACCAGTGATAGGACAAGCTGGAACACAGGACACATTGCTGGCTCATGGTCACCCTGCTGTCCCCCTGGTCCCCTTACCACAGATTTCCTGCTGCCAGACTGTAAGAAATATCACTGCCACAACTCAGAAGCTCTGCCAAACCTCACTGAGGCCTCAGAGGTCAACTTTATTGACTGAAAAAGCTGAGGAAAAGGTCAAATGGTCAGAGAGAGAGTCACGTCCTCACAGATTGCATCTGTGTGTGTGTGTGCACGTGGTAGAAGCTGTAGGGAAATGTTATATAAATGTTAAGTTGGAGATGCTGCCTCACTGCTGGGCTTCTGCAAACTGTTAAGGGGATAGATCTGTCAAAATCTGGAGATTCAGGTTTTAAAAAAAAAAAAGAAAGATTGCAAAGTCAAGGCAAGGTTGGCTCTGGGTGTTCACCTGCTCCTTTCATCATGGATTGCTGAAAGCAGTAAAGGTCAGATCACTCCTCCAAGAGCAAAGTCTTTACAAGTGGGTAAACTTTGGCCATGGGAAGGAAAGGTCAGATCAATAATTGCTACATCATCCATCCCTCCCAGCCATCTCTCATCTTCTGGAAGGCTGCAAAGACCATTTTGCTGATGAGCTCCAGCCACCCAAAGGAAAACCATCTCTGGTGAAAGAGGGAGGCATTTGTTAGAGAGCAGTGGAGGGGAAAGGGACCTGGGGGTCCTGTGGGCAGCAGGTGACCATGAACCAGCAATATGTCCTTGTGGCCAAGAAGGACAGTGGCATCCTGGGGTGTGTTAGAAGGTCAGGAGGTGGAGAGAGGTTCTCCTTGCCCTCTTCTTTGCCCTGGTGAGGCCACATCTGGAGTGTTGTGTCCAGCTGTGGGGCTTTCACTCAGTTGAGGAAGGACAGGGAACTGCTGGAGAGANAATCTGGAAGGTGTTCCTGCTCTGGCAGTGGGATGGGACTAGATGATCTTTCCAGGTCCCTTCCAATCTCTGATATTCTGTGATTCTGTGGCCAAAAAGGGATGTTTCACTTCTGGGCTCAGCTGAGAAAGTGTAAGGAGAGAAATTTAAAAATTGCAGGAGCTGTAAAAGCACCTTGAAAAGAAGAGAGATAATCAGGCAAGTTCTTTCATGTGTGAACCTCAGGGCTCTCTCTCTCTCCTTTGATGACAGATAATTTCAAACTTGTGGTGAATTGAGGATTTTTTTTTGTCCTTTGTGCCACTTAGATGGAGAGGAGATGGAAGCATTGAAAAGGAGAGGGCTTTGCTCTGCTCCTCCTGGCTTTTTGTGCTTGTGAGCTCACTGGTGTTGGGAATTTTGGGACCCCACCATAGAGAAGCCATCCCAAAACTTTAATTATTGATATTACAGAGTGGAGGCTGCAGTTCTTTGGCATCCTGCACAGCAAATGAAATGCCAGTCCCAGCTGCAGGGTGAATCTGGAAGCAAACCCACACATAAATGTCTCCTGGACCATCCAGCTTCTCCCACTGCATCAAAGACTTGACTCTTTAAACTCCTTGACCAGGCAGGCTGCTTTCAGAGACTAATTAATTAACAGGCTCATTAGTGGCAATGGAGTGGATGTGTTCAGCCTGCCTGGTTCACTCCTCATCCTCGGGTGTCTTTCTGGTGCTCCCCAGCATGCTGTGAGAGGTGGAAAATACAGGAGAGTACTTTGCTTTTTTGTCTTTTCCTCAGCTTTTGCTCATGGACTGTGTCCATCATGGTGGTCTTCTTGCCCTCAGGGAAGACAGAGGGGTGTTTTGAGGGGTGTTGTGGTGTGGATTGAACCCTTCATGTCCACCAACAGCTCTAGTGGGAGCATGAAAATTAGAAGAGGGGAGATTTAGGATGGGGAGATGAAAGAAATTCTTTGCTGTGAGGGTGGTGAAATGCTGTTAGAGGTTGCCCAGCAAGGTTGTGGATGCCCCCTCAAGGTTGTAGATGCCCCCTCAATCCCTGGAGGTGTTTAAGGCCAGGCTGGATGAGGCATTGAGCAACCTGGTGTGATGGGAGATGTCCCTGCCCATGGCAGGGGGTTTGGAACTAGATGATCTTTGGGGGTCCCTTTCAACCCAAACCATTCTATGATTGACTCTATGATTGACAGGGGGTTGTAAGTAGATGTTCTTGAAGGTCCCTTCCAACCCAACCATTCTATGATTCTGTATTGGATCAGGGCAGTTTCATTCTCAGACCATTGCTCAGGATCTGCATGGGTTTTTTTAAGTGTTAGGGCCAAATTCTCATCCTTGAAATGATGACAAATCTCAGTGTTCAAATCAATGAGCTGCCTTTTTTTCACATTTTCCCATCTGACATCATCTGGAGCTGCTTGAATGTGTGTAGCTCTTGTGCTCAGGAGCATCAATTTGATTAATTTTTTTTCCTCCCTTTTTTTTATCTGATCTTTGGAGATGGGAGCCTTAATTTCCTGTCTCCTTGGGTCTGTCTTTTACAGCTTCCTTAAGAATGGATGTTTTCAGGAAGCTGGGATGATGAAAAGCCCCCATCTGATTGTTTAATTTTTTGCAACCATGGAGTTGCAAACCTCAAATGAGGGAAAGCAAAGTTAATAAAGCAAACCCAGGCAGTTTTATTTAACTCAGTCTTTATAAACTGACCAACTGAACAAGGACAGTGCACTTTGTGATATCACCTTTAGATTTCACTGGAAGAAAACTGCCTGGAACACAACAGGATGCTGCAAAGAAGCAGCAGGACCAAAGGACAGGGTTTTTTATTTCCTTGATTGCAGAATCAAACCTCCCTGGTTGTCTCAGCTGGGATTATTTTCTCTTAGGCTTTGGACTGAGCAGCAGCAACCTAGAATCATAGAATGGTTTGGGTTAGAAGGGACCTTAAAGGTCATCTAGTTCCATAAACTGCTAATAAACTTCAAGAAGCTATAGTCTCATCACAGATACAGTTTGGGGGCTCCACAAATTCAGTTTGGGGGTTTTTTTGGTTTGGTTTTTTTTGTTTTTGTTTTTGGATCATAGAATAGTTTGGGTTGGAATTCTGATGGCAGGATTTGGATTGATGGATGCAAATTAGATCTTCCATTCTTTCTTGAAGGTCTTTCTTCTTTCCAGCCTTAATCTGTTGATGTGGACACCCAAGGGGGGGTTTGGGACCTGTGCAGGGAACAGGAGACCTGTGAGGACCTTTCTTCTCAGCAGAGCAGCTTGTGTGAGAAACCACCAATTCCCACTGTGTAGCTCAGGCTCCTGAATGAGAACACATCCCATAAGGTTGTTTTATCAAGCTCCATAAATATTCACCATGACAACCCTGTTTCTAGAGTTACCAGAAACTGTGAATTCATATTGGGAATTAGTGTTGATTTATAATAATTTGAGTTTGGGACCCAGAAAATGTAAATGGTTTCCACAGAGTAGTGATGAAGTCATCTGGTGCTTGTCCTCCTAAAGACCCAGTTGTTCCTCTTGGTAGAACTTGAGGGTTTCTGCTGCCATTGTTCAAAAAGGGTGGATTTTAATTAATAGAAATTTTATTTGCTAAAATTCACAAAGCATGAAGTTGGGATATCTTTCTTTTTCCATAGTATTAAAGAAAAGAGAGATTATTAAGTCATAGAATGGTTTGGGTTGGAAGGAACCTTGAAGATCATCTAGTTCCAAGCCCCCTGCCATGGACAGGGACAATTCTCACTAGACCAGGTTGGTCAGTGCCAAATCCATCCTGGCCTTAAACACCTCCAGGGATTGAGGGGACATCCACAACCTCTCTGGGCAACGTCTTCCAGTGTCTCACCTCCCTCACAGCAAAGAATTTCTTTCTTCTCTTCACCTTAAATCTCCTCTCTTTCAATTTATATACATTACTCCTGGTCCTGCCATCCTGGACCCTATTCAAAAGTCACAGAATCATAGAATGGTTTGGGTTGGAAGGGACCTTCAAGATGATCTCATTCCATGGGCAGGGACACCTCCCACCACACCAGGTTGCTCAATGCCTCATCCAGCCTGGCCTTAAACACCTCCAGGGAT
>VZTY01011172.1:0-20195 GCA_013400935.1 Turnix velox
TATATATTATAATGCTTTTATTTTATTTTTAGATCCAAAAAAAGGCTCTTTTGAAGTCCTTCCTCCTAGATAGCTACACAGTGTGGCAGTGGACACTCAATAGCAGTGGTCTGATTTCTCCAACTAATGTTTACAATTATTGTACCTAAGATTTTTACTTATGCAGGTGATGCAGGCATAAGAGATCCTCCATAATTTAGTGTGGTGCACAGCTCTTTCTTTTTTAAAGCTGCTATTTTGTCACAGGTACAAGTAAAAAATTGTTTGATTGTTCTTGACAAATATATTTGTGTGTGCTTGTAATGGGTTAATATAATGTAATCCATGCCCCTTGCTGTGGAAAAATATAACCAAATAAGAGCTGCTTAAATCTAGATCCCAAAGTTACCTTTTATCCCATTTAGGCCAATCCTGTCTTCAGAGCATAATATCCAGGAGGATTGCTATCAGCTTTCATCTTTGTGGAGCTTTTTTGGCTCTTCAGGGAGTATGTTGTATGTCTTGGAATTCTTAGCCATCAGGTGGTAGTGTGCAATATGTCGAGATTCTGTATTAGGTGCAAATTCCTAGAGACACTTTTGAGGACCTTGACCAGGATCAGAAGGAGGTAAATGTAAGGGTAAAATAACCAAAGGAATCCTTTAAATCATGTTATCCAAGCTGCTATGTACTACAGTCAAATCAAATGATTTTGATTTTACTGCTATTTCTGATTGTTCCAAGTGGTCATTTCTGTTTCTTCCATGGAAAATTCAAAAAACGTTGAAGACACTTACTTTCGTGTTTTCTTACAAAAGAATGTTTAAAATGTGTATCGTCAGTTTTCATTGATTTTTAAAGTAAGGGATCATGCCATGTTCTTGTTTTTAAAAATTATCACAAATACTTGGTGCTGAAGAAAGGGAGTGAATTATTTCTGTGATCCATCATGGGTAAATATTCAGCTAGAGAAATAAAAAATCTTTACATTATACTGAAACCTGTTGCGTTGATGCAGAAACAAAGGCAGTTTAAACTGTGTTCATTCTACTGAACAGATCCTTCAACATTCATCTTCTGGATGTAGATAGGAATAAGGAGTATGTAAAACCTGTAAAATTTATGATCTCCTCAGACTCAGTATTAGTTGTTCAATGTCTGCCTGAAAGAATAAAGAAAATTCCTAGTTTCCCTGATAATATTTTGCTAAGAATATTTGATATGAAGCCAAAATAGACAGTAAAGTACTCTTACTGTTGCACAAAGTCCTGATAACTAGTTGAAAGTAGGCATGTTCAAAAGTGAGTATGGGCATGCATATCTGCGCACACAAGTGATTCTTGTGGAAGTGTGACACTTTTTTTGACATTAATCTCAAATCAAGTATGTCTGCTTCATTTCTATTAACCCAGTTATTGGTCCTTTCAGCTCACTTTCTATTTCAAACAGTATGTCAGATGTTGCAGCTTTCCTGATGGGAATAGAAGAAAGATCATTAGCTACTTTGGAAGGGTGTGTCTTTTCTCATAAGCAGTGTTTTCAGCAGTCTTTTGAACATTGTTCATAACTCATATTGTCCAAACATGCTGGAAAATAGATCTCAGTCTCTGGGTCTGCTCGTTATATTCTCATGTCATGGAAGGACTTGCATTTTCTGTGACATGAATTCACCCCAAAGCATTTCAGCTTATGCTGACCAGCATGGATCAGAACAAATGTGATATTCCTACTTCTGTCTCTATCTGATTTGCTCCCACAGAGTTTCTGGGAATGCAGATTGCTGTTCACTGATGTAATTCTCAAAGGATAGTGGATATGGAAATACCCCATGTACTTTCAGAACTAACCAGATTATTGACATGAAAACTGGAAATTAGTTTCTGGTTTTAGTTACGAGTGTCTTCTCTATATTTGTTTTTCTTCTAATTAACACAACCATTTATTTGTAGAGCCCTGTCTTAGGAGACCCCTTAAGGAGGAAAAAGAATACAAAATATAAATGCTAAAGCTTTTGGAAGGATGGAAAAGCTGTAACAGGTCTTAAGGGGGAAAAAAACTTTCAAAAAATGGGAAAACAGACCCAGAAAACCAGCAAAATCTAGTTGGACAAATAAAAATACATTGTCTAGAAGAGATAACTAAAAAAAAAAGCAAGCTTCAAAGTTCACAAAGGTTTAAAAGGTGAGGACTCCTTCAGCAAACAGTAGTTGGAACAGGGGAATCATAGAGAAATTCTGCTTTGGCTGAAGATAAACACAGGAAAGGAGGAAATAAAATGCCAAAAACATTGCCAAACTGTTGCTCAACTTCTTGTAATTGAGGGACTCATATTGCAAAACATCAGGTCAATTGAAAAACTTCTTTGTTTTCCTTTAAGATCTCTGTAAAGGAACAACAGCAAAAAAGCTTAACTCTAAAGTCTGGATGCAAATCAGGATGTGGTGAGATCTGTTTATCAGAGCCTCGGATGTCTGATGTTCTCTTGTTACATTAAGGATATACTAGAAGTAGCTACCATGTAAGGATTGTGCAATGACTGGTATGAAGTGACCTTGGCAATCTCCATCCTGTCTGTTCCATCTCTGTAAAAATCTCCCTTTGACACTTGGTTGAACCAGCTTAGAGTTGCACTCCTCATGTCAATCTAGCCTACTTTAGCCTCAAATATGGTCAAGCTACTCCTGAGAAACTAGTTTACCTGGGCTATAGTTGGTACCTGCTCATTTTGTGTGAATGTGTTGAAGATGTGACAAGTGAGACTGCTGTTGGCAGAAGGTATCACAGAAGGCAGCAGTGATATGGTGATGATGAAGCCACGTATAAATTTGCTTTCTAAATCTGCACTTGCTTATAAATCAAGGCAGACTACTAACTTAAAAAGATTTTCTGCAGCTTGCCATCTCAGTCCTTTATTGTTCAAGGCAATATTGGTATCAGACATGCTGAGTAACAAGAAATGTTGTTTTCAGAGATTTTTTGAGTTGAGAATAGCTTCTTCCTGATTTAGCACCAAGGCTGTAATTTTCATCTGATTATCAGGACTGTTATCAGAAGATCTCTTCTGATTAGCACAAAATGCTTCCTGCATCTCCTCCAGAAAAGCTCAAGAAGCAGTTCCTGAGAGCAAGTCCAAATAAAAATTAATAAACTTGTTGGCTGGCTTAAATACTAGAGAGAATATAGGAAGAAGCAGGAGTTCGCAAAAATGTTGCTGCTTGAAGTTAGAAGACTGTTGTTTCAATGGCAAATAAAAAAGACAGTTCTACCCTTTAGCTTATGCTATTATGTATTTACATGGGAAGTTGGTTAGCTTCTGTTGCAAAATATAGCTCTAGATATCTATAATGCTATGAGCCCAGTGGTGTCCCAGAGCATGGTAATAAGCTTATCCCCATTAATCCACTTTAGGAATAAGTTTTGGCATTATTTTTGTTTTACAGATATCACAGATGATATCATCTAGCCAAACTGACACACCACATTTGAAAAGGATCAAGAAGCAGGGTGTGAGAAGCCTTCCTATTAGCACCAAGTGCCCAGACATAAGTCAATCATTCTACCCTTCCTTAGTGAAGAAGAATTTTACTTGAAAGAGGCTGTCGTGCCACAAAAAAAAGGACAGTAATTTGTCATAAAAGCCATAGATACGGTGCTGAAATGTGAGGAAATGCAGGCTGACCCCCTGTGTCTGATATGCAGTAAGTTTCCTGCACCAGAGGTGGCTCTGGATCAGACCTACATCTGCCAGCTTGTCCGTATAAGATCAGGCTGCAATTTTATTAATTTATAAACCAACAGTTTACTTTGCAAAGCTGTCAGCTGTCAGTCAGACTAGAAACAAATATAACCAAAGTTGTAAAAATTTCATAGAATCTTATTATCTGGTGAAAGCTGTTATTTGCTGTTCACATTTCTCAATAGTTTCCTTAATATCATTGTTTCATAAAGAAAAGGAAGACTCTCTTGCATGAGTTGCAGGTCCTGAGCTTGACAAAATCCCAGAATGAGTGGGACACTGGCTTCCTCCTGGGGCACTACTGAAATCTGTGTACTACATTCTGTAACTGACAGTTGATGACAGTTTGTAAGTAAACACATATATGTTTGTATTTGTGAATATAACTCACACTCTTTGTATGATATTCTCAGTCCTTTATGTCTCCTCTGTGTATGGAACTGTGACCTCTGAAGTGCCTGAACAGTGCAGAAAAATTCATCACTTCTCTAGTGATCTAGCAGGAAATGTAATAGAAAATCTGCATTAAGAATAATTCTTTGTATTTGAATGACACTGTCTTGCCTTACTGTATTAAATAACAGGGTTACAGAGCCTGAAATGCTATTGCTTTTCTCACAGTTCAGTATTCAGTATGGTCCCACTATTTTTAAACATTTTCTACCTGTTGAATGGGAGTTGATAAATACATGCTGGATTTGGGTAGAAAACAAGTCTTAAAGTCTCATGAGGAAGAAAGATTCTTGATTATCAAATTATTAAATAATATTTTCTTTTGATCTCACTGCATGATCTGAGAAAGACAAATAATGTCAAGAGGAATTGGAACTGTATGGATGCTATATGCCAGAGGTTTTGTAACATGCAATTTGAACTGCACACTATGCAATGTCAAGAAAAGCTAATACTAGATTTTCAAGGCATTAACTAACTGAAAGGATCAATTCATTACTGCTAAGAAGTTATCCCTGAGTAGAGTGATGCTTTAAGTAGCATTACTGCAGGTGTACATCAATGAGATATAAGTGTTAATGGAAATTGTAGAAAATAAGCCATTATCTCTCAAAAGGTCAACAGTTCCAAGCCCGACCCAGTGCTCATGTGGCTCCCAACATTTCTTGCCAAATCTCCTCTTAACATGAGCATCCTCCTCGCTCAGCACAACCTCAGCCTCCACAGACAATATGCTGTAGTGCTGCAGGAAGTTCATAAACCTTGGTCTGATCTGAAGCCAATGGGGAAAATTGATTACTCCCCTCCTGCTGTCTTTTCCATATCTGAAGATTGTTATCACTTAGTCCTCTGATGTACTTCTAGACTGCATACTGTTGGCATTTTCACTTTTTTCACATAAGTTGTATTATAAGGTATTTTTGTTTTCTTTTCCTTTTCTTTTGTTATTCCATAAACTGCCTTCACTTTCTGCACAGCTGTTTTAAAAGAGGAGAAAAAAGGATGAAAGGGAAATTCCCTAGATATCCTCAGACAAACGCTGACAAAATATTTGAGGTGGAGTTTTATTAAGCAAAAAAATAAAATTTTGGAGCCTCGGAGTCTTCTTGTTCATAGAGCCACTGTCTTTTTCACAGGAGAGTGACACTTGATTTAATTCTGCACATGGCCTGTTATAAGGCACAAACTTTTTTTCTTTTGAACTCTTCCCTAGGCCACTGCATTCTACTGTGGACTAGTACCTTAGACAGGAAGTCTCATATTTGGGATAAATTCATTGCATCTAACCATGTATTGCTTTAATTTACCAAAATAATTTTTCAATCTAATACTATCCTCAGCTGCAGTGGCAGTCCCTGCTGCCTGCATATATGGCCAGTTATCCCTGGGCCACATGGAATATTGATGAGAACAGAATAATTCATAAGGTAAGGCACAGTGTTAATGTTCTTTGGGATTTGTTTTATCTCATCTATTTGAATAAATTAAACACATGCAGGAGTTTTGACAAGTGTCAGCACAAACAGCAGAGTCTCTGTCCCTGTAACTAAACTCTAGCATGTGGTACCTAGACAAATACTGCGTGCTTATTGTCTGCCTCCATATTAGCTATACCCCGTATATGGGGTTCATCTGAGAGAGTAATCTCACTCAGAACGGTGTCAGAATCATTAAATAGTCTGAGTAATATGTTCCACTGCCTTGGTACTTCCTCTTGTTTTCTGCTTAAATTACTATTAAGTTTTTTGCCACGATACTAGTAGTTAGGCAAGTCTAACCAAACTGTTACATAGGCTTCTGAAACCAGCATCTGATAGCAAGATCTTTAAGCACTGATGCTAGTATTTGAATACAGTCATAAAGAAAAGGAGCATTCAACTTTGACATTTTAAGGGAGGGTCTACCTACCTTTTTGCAGGTTTAAAGAGGTAAATTTAGGCTTACTTTAGGCTTACTTTAGACTTACTGTCAACTAAAACTTTTCCTTACTGAGTGGTTTAAAAAGAGGGAAAAATCTAACAAAGTCACAAAGAGAAAAACTGCTCCAAGCTGAATGACTTACTGATTCCAGTTACATCAAACACACTGATTATCAGCAGGTACAGAAAGTATTTCAGTCATTTAGAAAAGTCTTTACCAATGAAAAGGTCAGCTCCCAGGGCCAATGAGAAGGAATGCTTTATGCTATGGTGTTTTGGGTAAGTTGTTTCTGCTAGGTGTTCCACTTATTTCTGAAAGATTACTTTAGCATTTCAGCTGAAGGACAGCATAGTATTCCTTTTCTTTGTGACCGATCACTCATCAATGCATTAAATGCAGTACAACATTGCGCACAAGAAAGTGTAGCAGAGCCATTCTGTGCTGTCATTGGTTTGTTTAGTTGGTTTGTTAAAGACAGAGGACTGTTCTGTTTACCCATGTTCTTGTACTGAAGCCTATCCTGGAACATTTCAGGTTATGCAAGTCCTAATAGGCTGAACAAGGCAGCATCTGATAAAAATGTATTTTTAGGCTATGCAAAATGCTCTAACCTTTTTCAGTCAAAATGCACACGCCTCTCTGGTACCCAGGGCCAAACCCTAAATTCTGAAATTAGCATTCAGCAGTAATGAGTCCTTGAAAGTGCACAAATACTATGGCTTCTGAAAAATACCAAGAACCATGTGATTGATAGAAAGCTCCAAGTATTTTCCTCCACCTTACCTAGAACCTTTCACATACACACGATTCACAGACAGCAGCTCATGTCATCCATCACACACCTAGGAGTCAATGGGTCTTCATAGCTGTTAGTGCTCAAGGAGAACAGGATCCTGAAATGCTCTGTTTCTGAAAAAAAAACAACTTAGAGTTGACAGAGAATAGTCTTCCACACTATCAGACAAAATCACATCCAGGTTCTCTGGGGCTGACAGGTTGTGCTGCCTTATTCCACCTCTCCTGCACAGTGGAGTTCACAGGTACTTGTGAACTCTCCGCAGGATACTCTGCAGGACTGTTCTGTGATTGCTGCTTGAATGGTATTTTATTCCCATTCCAAACACTATTTCTTTCCAGAGGTGGGGGTGCTGAAGAGCTCTGGTGCTGAAGGACTGTATACCTGCAGTAAAGTTATCCAGGCTTCCAGGGTATGGTAAGGTCGTTAAGCACTGGTGTTTGTGTTTGAATAGAATCATCAAGAAATAGAGAGTTCAACTCTGGCATTTTAAGGGGCAGATAACCAGCTGCACAGTAGTACTCGTCTCTCTTCCTGCTGTGGATTCAACTCCTGTTATGGCTTGGGTTTTTTTGTTTGTTTGTTTGTTTGTTTTGTTGTTTGGGGTTTTTTTTTCAGATATCATGCTATCATTCTTTTCAATTTTGTTTCAATTCAAATTTATTTTCTAGTTGGAAAAAAAGTTCAATAGGAGAGATGGAAGGCACCCAATCCTGCCACTATTCTGCCACCGTAATAAGGAAAATAAAATCTTCATGGGGATATAAATCTGAATACACACAGGCAGTGGGAGATCCTCTCTACCCCTTGTCTAAGGTGTCTAACATCAGGGCCTAGACCCTCTTTCTTCTCCATTTTATGAGAATGATTTTCTTTGTTTACTAAATTTTGTGCTAGAGGTCAGGAAGTTGAAGCTTGCAGTGTGGGGAAAGAGAGAAAGCTAGTGCAATGCAGCATAGGGATCCACATGCAATCTGTTGGATGGAAAGTAGGACAACCATGTCTTCAGGGTGAGTACAAGAATGCTGGGATGTCCATACTTTGCTCCATAGGATCTGCTTTTCAGGGACTTGACAGTATGCCTGAAGCTTGTTTAGAATACTTTGCTGCCTTAGATGCTCTGGGTGGTCAAATCATCCACTTTCAAGCATTTCTTACTTCAAGAGATTGTTTCAGTTTCAGTGAAGGCTACTGTGAGATAGCTATTTTTACCCGTATAGCATACAGGGAGGTCTTTCAACAATCATTGAAATGAAGGTAGCACCATTAACATCGACTTCAAACATCTCCAATATATACATACAGACTGAAAGCATACTTCAGAGGGAAGAAATTCTGTCATGGATCAAGAGTTGAACATGCCTTGCATCTAAACACTGGAGCGAATCCACGACTTCTGCTTATTACCATGTTCCCTAATTAGGAATTGGGTCACACATGGTCTTATTTTCTGTTGAAAAATTCTGGACTACATCGATGTCTACATATCATTTAATGGCAACTAACCAAAAGGATAGTTTCCCTGTCCTATCTGTTGTTGCTCAGTTACCTATGAGCACCCTGTATTACTTGGTGTTTGGGGAGTAAAAAAGTGGGGGAGCAGGTCAGTACATTCATTTCATACTCTCTCAGGATCTTTCCCCACCATTTTTGGTTGTAGAATTTTTATTTTCTTTTATTTCTCTCTGGAGACTATTTTGTAGCTATGTTTTGGTTTTTTTCTCAAGAGAAAGTTAATTTTTCTTTACAGACCTGCTATTTGCCTGCAAAATAATCAAGAGACAGGGACATGCTAGACCATACTCATGTCTTGAAAAACACGAATCGGGGTCTAATGGGAATCAGTAAATATTAAAATTAAATTCACAGTGGTCTTGTTCTTCCATCTTTTGCTTATACATTAATATCTTCAGAGAAGCTGATCTGGAATCTATTTTAGAATTAAACATATTGATTCTCCCAAAGAAGGATTACTCCAGCAGGCTATATATAAGTCAAAAAATTTACTCCTTGTACATTGCAATATAGATTTCCCAAATTTGTTTCTTTATGCCAGTAAATAAGTGGACTTCAATAAAACTAAAGTAAACGGAGACAAATGTTGACATGATTGCCTAGCTCTTCTTATATCCTGCCACTCTTCAATCCTGCTTGTGTCTAATTTTTTGTGCTCTCCAAAAGAAATAAATATCCAAAATGATTTGTATGTCCAATGCAGTAATTTTATCCCACTGTCTTGCCTTGTGAGAGAAAAACCTGTATGAATTCCTCTCGATAATTTTTTTTTCCTTATTTCTCCCACTGTTCAATAAAGACACATCAACCCATTGGTTGAATAAATAAAAAGAAAACAATAAAACAAAGAAAACCAGTATAAATTGCTCTCTTCAGATTGATTCACACCTACTTTATCATTATGACTGTGGAGTGTTTTTAAAACATGTATTTTAAAATCTTGTTTGGTTAAAGCTGGCAGTACCAAAACAGTGCCAATACAGTTTGTAGGAGGGCTGAGATATTTTGCAGCCAGGAGTGGTTTCCTATGCTTACCATACTCAGAGCAATTAAGATTTCTTCTGAACTCCTGGCTCTTCATCATGTCCAAAAGTCAAGGATAACTGAATCCTTTTTTCCTTTGTTTGTCATATTGAATATAATCTATACCACAGATTTATCAGGATATATTTAATCTGAGCATTGTTCTTTATTATTGCAAGGACCAAGATTTTGTGGACCTTTTCATGAACTGATACAAATTGTGAGACCTTGGAGAGGGGTTGAAATATTCCCTATATCCTCTAGAATAGGAGGGTTTTTTTCATTTCCTGTCTGTGGGAGTTGAATATGGTGAGTTATCAGCGATTATTCTTCACTTGGCATTGTTATGTGCAGTTGTGGTGTCTAGACTTGGTAACTCGGGTGGCACCTTCAGTTTTACATATCAGAGCAAGGTATCCACAGGAATTGCCCATCACAGGGCTTTCACCCAATGGACAAAGGCACAGTATCCAGTGGGTCTGCAGTGGAATGGTGCTATGGGAACTCAGCACTGTACACCTAGCAGGTTGGACAGGGATGTTCTGTTGGACAAAGGCTTGACTGAATTCAGTATGATTGGAACGCATCCTGCCAGGTCCTCAATGCCAGTGGCAAACTGGTGCATCCCCTAGCCTCTGTTTCAATTTCTCTTTCCATAGAGAAAAAAGGACTTGAATTTAGCCCCTGAAAGTGACAGTTAAGGAGAAATGATTTGACATGCTTAAAAACCTGTATTTGTTTTTACACAATGTATTAGTGTAAAAAAGAATTTTCAGTCTTGTGTTAGCAAACTCACTAAAGTTTTGGACAAAGGAGAGCATGTATGAGTCTTGAATTCCTGTGCATTTTTCCCTTTATATCTACCTCTATTCTAGACAGATGCTGCCCAATATGATGATGACTTAAATTCATCATTTTCTGACTTTAAGTCCCACCAGTATGCAGCCCTGCAACTTCAGAACATCTGGATCAGATTTCTGTTTCAGGGAGGAAAAAGTAAAACTAATCTTTCTGTTACAAATGGTAGTCAGAGAGAAAGGCAATGGACAGGCCAGCTGGCCAATATATTTTCTGGTAAATCAAATTGCTGATATATTCTTAGGGACAGTAATTAATCCTTTATCTGTGCCTTGAACTTGTTGCCGTTTGTAAGAATTGGAGCCTTGCCGTCAGAGTGGAGTATGTTACATACTTTTCAGGATACATTATTCCATGCTTTCCTTCTTCAAAACAGATTGAGAGCCTTAAAGAAAGAGAAAATGCATTTTCAGAGAATTGCATTCAAGCTGTCATGAATTATTTCATGACAGATATCTTTTTCCCACTCTGTAGTGAGCTGAGGATGAATGAAGGCATTCCTTTGAAAGGCTGGGAAATGGAAGTAGACAAGCAGGGAATCTAGTGGGTGTATTAGAAGTGAGAAAAAATAGCCTATATGTTTGTACAAATTCTAAGTTTTGGATCACTGCAAGAAGCAAAATATTTTGTATGCTCTACCTTTTTCTAGAAATTCCCTTCTATTTGTTATAATGATGTTCCACATATAAATGTTCCACTAACATTTAGCAAGACCAGCCTCAAGCACTGGTGGCCTGGAGGACCACAACAGTAAGCAGTGTCCTGGGTCACCTGTCCTGTCCGCTCCTCCTTGTAGGTGGGACTTGACTACATCTTTCTGCTTCCAGTCCCCCAGTAGGGTGGATGACGAACTTTCTGACCTTGCTCACCATAGTGAATAATGAAAATAAGAGCTTCTTGCATGCCATTCCCTGGTATAATCAGGTTTTATCAGCCTGGGAGTGAACAGTTTCTGAACAATGTGCAGTTAATTTCAGAATTTAATCAGACAGAAGAGGCCTAGCTGAAAAGTGAAGTTACAAACTAGAAAATTTTCCCTATTTTACCTCAAACCAGGACAAGCAGGTAATGCAGTACTCAGGCATGACACAGATCCTCTCTGTATTTTTAGATTATCAAACCACTATGTAATTGCTGCATGATGTATTTTCTCTTTTATTGCCATTTCTAGAATGAATAATAGTATTGAGTGTACACACTACCTTGCTATGTCACTGTGCTACAGGGGTTTGATTAGAAGACACTATTGATCTCTTCATATCTGGTCAGGTTTATTAACATGTCGTGACAATACTTCAGGACTAGCTGTTCATCTCCTATTTAATAATTTGAAAGAATCAGTGAATATAAGTTTGTCCCGGGCCTTCTCATATAATGATCTTTTCTTACTACCTTCCTAATCTCCTGTTCTGATGAATATGCTGTGCTCCATTTTGCAAGCCATTTTTGAAGTGCTAGTGATATTAAGAAAGCTTAACTCAGTTAAAATTTATTAGAATTCTTAAGATAAATTTTGTAAGAGGATTGCAATTTTATGAGATTGCCAAAGTACAAAATGCACTAGACTGAAAATGCCTGCAGGGACTTCCCACAAGCAGTGCAGGATTGCATGCTGCACGTTCCAGTGGGTATGCTCTCCAGCACACCAGTCCTCTTATACCAACCATCCAGCTACAGGTCTCCAGCTGGAAGCAGGTATGTTCCAGACAAGAACAGCCTGAACAATATAAGCCTCCAACCAGCCAAAGCCACTCAAGTACAAAAATTCAGGGTTATTGTTTAAATTACCAGTGTATTTAAACAAAAATCTTTCTTTGTGCATCTGAAATTGGGACTTATAATCAATATTTGGATTCAGATTTAAGTGTTTCACTGTTAGTAATGAACCATGAAACCTGTTTCTTTTCTTTCTCTCTACACTTGTGTCCATTTCTGCTGCTGCAATTTAGATCTATTTCATTGGACTACTTTCTGAAGGGATTTCTCATCTATGTGCTGTTACTCATCAGGTAAAAATAGCTCCCGGGTATTTTCTCTGGAAGATTTAAGTACTCGTTTTCACATGTCTATGGATCATTCTTAGAATGAGGATAAACTTCTTGTATTCAGAAGTTCCTGGTATTGATGCAAGAGGTATTTCAATGCTTTAAAGCAGTGATTTTCCATCACAGGAGAAGAAATGTAATGTCTGTCCACTACAATCTACAGAAAAAGATATGCAAGCACTTTGTGATACTTTTGTCCCACCATTGAATTTAAAAGACCTTTGTAGTAGTCATTTTAGGTAAAAAACAAAAAATACAAATCACCATTGATAACTCAAAGAGGATTTAAAATTTAAGGGTTTGATCAAATCAGATTATTTGAATAGTTATCATATTTGTCCACATCTTTTGGAATATTAAGCTGCATCTCAGCATCAGCAGTTTTGTTTAGTAAGGACTAAATATTTTTTTTAGTTTATTTAGTACAGTTAGGATTGAGAATTATGAGAAGTTTACATTTGAGCATTTCCAATTAAAAAAAAAAAAGCCAAGCAATGAAAAATGTGGAATGGCTTTATTATGCATTACTCCCTAAAGATAAATATTGCTCAAGTTCTTTGCCAACTCCTTTGGCAAGTTAAATTATTGCAAACAATAATAAATGCATACCGGTAGCTTTCCACTTTATTTGTGTTGAATGACCACTTATTAAATATTTTTCCCAACTATTTCTTTCCAGGAACACTTAAAATATCTTTAACTATATGGGAAAAAGTGAATTGAAAGCAGGCTGACAGATTTTGCTTCTCAGAGAGATATATGACTACTACTTCCAAGAAACATGACACTTCAGTTAATGGAGTAACCCACTGTGCTTTTGAAAGAGTCAGTGCATTGAAATAGCAAGTATCTGTGTGTTTGCAAGCATTAGGAAATAGCTCTCTGTGCTATACATGTAATGGGCTTCAGAAGAAGGACAGAGATGATCTGAAAAACATTCATTTTGTTACCATTTTTATTAGAAAGAAATACTGTCATACAATACTAAGAGCAGCCAATGCAGAACAACATTAATTCTGACAGTGAATACAAGATTGTATGTATACCATGAGTTAGGTAATGTACAGATGGAAAATCTAGTAGGAGGAAGCTCAAGCAATGTTTGAGCGAAAAAACTGTATGATGTTAAGGGGGAGAATATATTTTAATGTTATAAAATTATCTGGATGAAATATGTATATGTTTATAGTCTGGTATCTGGAATGTGTTACATGTCTAGCTTTGAAGAAACTCCACCAGTACTGCATTAAGCCAAGTCCCTCCCTATTAAGAATATATGTAGCTCATTAAAAGGTAGACTACATTCTGCCATTTCAAGTGCTCTGAGAAATATGCTTCAAATGTCAACAGAGCAGATTGCCTACCTTATGCTAGTGCCACCCAGGCTGGGGAAATCATTCCTGTTACCTGAACATGCCTGCAGCACATTATCAACTAACAGCTGACAATGCTAAAGTTATCAGGGATGTTATCCCTGCTTTCGGTTCTGCTTTTGACTTTTATGTGCATATGATAGCAGTTGGTATGACAAATATTAATTCTGTCCTGAGGCTTCACCTTAGCTGTACATGTAACCTTGTACTGTACAATTTAGTTTTATTTAAAGTTACATCAAAACTGGTACTCCCTCCCGCATCCTGCCCTACCCTCTTTTCTCACCATATTGCTTCTATGAACTCAGGATTACATTTTGCATTTGACTGGTGAAAATAACTTGCTACTTCATTCCTTGGGTCAGTATCCAGATTAAAAATGAACCCTCTTCTCCTGTTTATGATTATATATAGCAAGAATTGTCTTCCAAACTAATGAGTAAGTTCTCTCTTATCCCGATTTCAAATTGCCGTATACTCTCTTTTCTGCAATAAAAGCAAGTTCTATAGTAGGTTTTACAGCAGCAAATTGGGCTTTAAGAGTACTTACCAGTATTTAAAATAGTTCATGTTTTCTTGAGAACTTTAGCTGTTTGGGGAAGGGAAGGTCAAGAAGTTAACATTTTTCTGCATTTCTCTTCTCTAACTATTAGATAGAGTGTATAATTTATGATTCATCTGAATAAGGGCCTGGACTTTTCCTATAACAGTTCCCTCATGGGAGCAGTTTGGAACAGCCAACCAGTTATTTTTATCAACTCCTCTACTCTTAAGATCATGTTTTAAAAAGTGCTGGAGATAAAGGCTTTCAACACATTCATCCCCAAAATGAAACTGTTTGCACCTTCCAAGTTTGCTAGGAACATGACATAACATAACTGAAGATGAGCACCTGGGGAATTAAGGCCTAAACACTTCTGGTGTCTTTTTGTTAAATAAAGCAGCCAAAAAAAGACTCCATGTTCTGTAATAAATATTTAGCTGAGATAAAGCACTTCCCACAACCTCAGGGCAATTCACTAGGAAAAATTAATATATATATATATTCTTAAAATAATCTTTGGCTTACTAATATATATTCCTCCACCACACTGTCTAGTGCTGACCTGGGAACTTCTCTGAAGCATGTGGATATGGATAGGAATCATTGCACTAAATTTCCTGTGATCCAGATAAAATCTGTGAACCTTAAACTGTTCATTAAATGACTGTCCAAATAAGATGCAGTCATGCCCTTACTTATTTGCCTGAAACTGAAGGATAGTTCTTCTCAAAGTGCAATCCAAAATAAACTTTCCTTTACTTTTAATCTGTCAGAACAACATGGTCATTCACACTCCTTTCACAGTCATTTGTATACAGTTTTCTTGTTCTGTTTTATAAAATGGTTTACATAATTTAGCTAAATTATACCTTTAGACTTGAATACACAACGTAGGAGCAGGCCTGAACTAGAAATTTTGTTCCGGTATCTCTTTATAAGCTGTAAACTTATAGTGTCTTCATATGTCACTGAGCAATTTACTTGCTCTGCTGGCATGCTGCCACAGAGCTAGGGAAGTGAAGATTTTGCTGCTGTTTCCTTTCTTCTGAAGGGTCCCCAAAGCCTCTCAAGTCCACCCATTCCTGATTACTAATTAGGATAGTGTCTTCACACAGGTAAGTCTCCTATAAACCCCTCTCTGTGTTCTCAAAAAAAGCAACTGCTTAAAATGACACAACTTTTTAAAACTAAAATATTTATTTTCTCATTATGATTTCCAGCAAGCGGAAGAAGACCACAAAGCAGAAAAAAGATCCATACATCTGAATCTTACCTTTACATTATGATTTGCTTGCAAGTTTCTGATAAATTTTCCATCCCTTGGACTGCTGCCTCTGATACACAGGAGGTACACTACCCGCACACAACTCTTGCGACACTTCTCTAGTAGAAATGGATTGACTTCAGCATGCCTGTTCTTCCTTTACTCTCAGCTAATTTATTTTGAGACTACAGGTTTACCTTAGATCATGGATTTGATGTTGGCAGAAATAAAAATTTTACATGATTCTGACAGCCAGGTGAGGATGTGTCCCTTGTAACAGGACTCCTTTGCACATCCAAGTCCAATAAAGACAATGTGCAAAATGTAGGAAATAAATGCACAACATAGCTTCCCTACTCCTTAGTAGAAGCAAGTTTACTAACTCTTCTTTCATGCTGGTACTTCAGGCACTCGTACAGTCTACATGTGAAGTGAGCCTCTCTGCTGACATTAGTCTATGTTATGCCACTGATTTCTGTGATCCCTTCCAAGTAATACATTCTGATGATGTGATCCAAAACTCTCTTAGGTGAGAGATTATCATCTTTCATTTAAGTCTTGTGTTGTTTTCCATGTAATTCTAGCACTGATGTCCTTCTTAGGAAAAGTTTTGTGTGCATTTTGCATAGTTAACCTGCTATAACCATCTTTTGTCTCTCCTAATCATGACTGTACTATTTTCTCACTTAAATGTTTCAAGACAGCCCAAGATTTCTGTAGTTAGTATTGTGTAAGCTGGTGGTGCCTCTGACATACCTTGGACTTAGCATACACTGCACACATCATTTGCTTGAACTGAAATGTCTGCACTACAAAGGTGGCTCATGGCAGCCTTCCATATGGTTTGTGTGGACATATGCATCCCTCTTGTAAGAGGTGAGATTTTAATACTGCTTTTATTGTGTTCATTTTTCTGCCTTGTGTGAGAAGGAGGAGATGGTGAAAAGGCTACTTCCTTATGCTACTTTATTGATGCTAGCGTAAAAACAATGTTTAGCTGTTCTCATCATGGAGTTGTGTAAGAGATCTGCAACTGGTCTGCCTCACCTGCTAGTGCCACCCAAAACTCAGAGCTTAGCTTCAAAAAGCCCAAAACCAGCCACAGAGGACTTCCAGTTGGAGTGAGTTCAAGGGATTGTTTGGTTAAGATGGTGGTGGATAATGAAGCACGAAATGAATGTTGAAGGCTAAAAGGAGAGTTCTGTTTACCAGTCATTCAGTATCACTGTGTTCGTACATAAGGTCCCATTGTACAAAAGCTAAACAGACAACTCAAGAAATACTATACACAATCAATATCAATGACACTCTCCCTATTTAAATTACAAATTACTGTCCCAATGCTTCTAGGGATAAAAACTGAACAAAAGAAAATTCTGGAGCTACTCATATTCTTTTGAAATAGTGATTTGTCTATTGACAAAGGTAAGACAGTAGAGATGCAGATGGCCTTTATGAAGTTCCAGAGGCTGGGTACAAAGCTCTGCCATTAAACACTTGTTCCAGTAATGTTTATGTACAGCACTACTCAGAAGATGCTTAAAAATGTTCAAATGTATGTGAAATACTCCAAATAGAGCATAAGGACATAGTTTTTTCAAAAAAGATTTTGCAAAAGTTTTATAACTCAGAGTTATCCAAATCAAATTTTGTCATCAGCTATTCATAACGGATTTGGCAGACATAGAAAGTACTAATGCAACTGGTATTTTTGTTAAAGCCAGGCAAAATAACAATTACATTTTCATAGAATCATAGGGCTGGACCCCTATGAGGGGGACCTTCAGAGGCCTTCTAGTCAAGCAAGCCCAGCCTTGAATGTCTTCAGGACATCTCTCTGGGCATCCTGTTCCAGTGCCTCACTACTCTCATGATGAAAATTTTTCCTTATGTCTAACATAAACCTACCCTGCTCTAGTTTAGAAGTATTGCCCCTCATCCTATCACTACATACCCAGGCAAACAGTCCATCTCCAGCTTTCCTGTAGGTCCCCTTCAGATACTGGTAGGCTGCTATGAGGTCCCTCTGGAGCCTTCTCTTCTCCAGGCTGAACAGGCTGAACTCTCTCAGCCTGTCCTCATAGGAGAGATGCTCCAGCACTCACATCATCCTTGTGGATCTTCCTCTGGACCCTCTCCCATAGTTCCAAGTCCCTCCTGTGCTAAGAGCTCCAGAGCTGGATGCAGTATTCCAAATGAAGTCTTAGAAGAGCAGAAGAAAGAGCAGAATCACCTCTTTCCATCTGCTAGCCACAGCTTTGCTGGTGCAGCCCAGGATATGCTTGGCCTGCTGGGCTGTGAGTGCACACTGTTGGTTATGCCCAGCTTTTCATTCAACAGTATTCCCAAGTCCTTTACCACATGGCTGTTCTCTATCACATTGCCTCCCAGTTGGTGTTGGTAACAAGGATTAGACCAGCACAAATGCAGCACTTTCAACCCTTGTTGAATTTCATGGCACTTTCACAGACCCACCTCTCCAGTCTGTCCAGGACCCTCTGGATGGTAGTCTAGTTTTTGGCTAAGAAAAAGCTATGGGAAAGCCAGGGTTAAATCCTCTTTTCTTGTTCTTCTCTACCACTATCAGAAAGCTTTATGGCTCTAAACTGTCATTTTGGCAAAATTTAAGTGCCATAGCTTTAACTTATGATTTTATGGCAGTGTCTGCAGCATCTCTGAGATTGTGCAGAACTATCCTATATCTTGATAGCACCAAGGTGACTTGCTCTACCTTCATACTTAAAATTGTAAGTATGACATGACAATAGTTTTGAAAATCTTTTTGTAGAAAGTGAATTCAACAACCTGTGCTTCCGTTGGCATCAAGATAGCAGGAAGAGTACTCAGAAAGCAAGAAACAAAACATTTTTTTAGTAATCACCCACTTGCACTGACAACTTCATATTTTAAAAATGGAGATGACATACCTTATAATAGGTTTTTTCTGTTGCTACTCACTTTC
This sequence comes from Turnix velox, assembly GCA_013400935.1. NCBI lineage: Eukaryota > Metazoa > Chordata > Aves > Charadriiformes > Turnicidae > Turnix > Turnix velox. Next base: position 18,469 of record VZTY01011172.1, read on the forward strand.
ATTGCTCATAGAATGACTCCCAGCAAATTTAAGGAAGAAAAATCAAGTTCTGGTGTTGTTTACCTTATTAAGTCACCCACAGTTGTATGGAAAAGTGCTTCATCGGTGTTTTATTATTTTGGAAACTGAAAACTTTGAGTTAAAAACATTTCCACTGAAAACTGAGAATTTCTCTTTGGAAAAGCTCCCAGGCTGTTGGGTGGCTGCCTGTCACTGAAGTAATCTTGTCCCATGCCACAGTATCTGTGTATCTCTTTGCAGGGGATGAGGTTTAAAAGTTAGCACAGGAAGGCAACCAAAAAGGTAAGAAATGCATCTTCATGAGTGTTTCTATGCAGTCTGACTAAAATACACAGAGAAGTGGAATGATTCACCACAAAACTCTGAAAACAGAGTTTTTCAGTCTCCACCTTCTCAGTTCCTGATGCTCCTGCTCAGTGCCTGCTGCATAGCCCACTAAAAATCACAACAGACTTATCAAAATGATCTTGGTTAATGTCTATCTTCTTGTTCAAGTGAGAGCTGCTTCTCACCTTTTGAGCATGGTGCAGAGAAGGCAATAAGGCCACAGAAGGAGGCCTGTCCTAGTTTGTTGTTAGTATACCACTGTGGTTGGAGGGAAAGGATTTTCTGTCTCAGGCAGGAGTAAGTTTTAAAATGTCACTGAAAAATATCACTTAAAGTATTTTCCATAACTTACAACACACCTTTACATTTTCTAAAAGTTATTGCTTGAACTTAACAGCTCTGCCCGCAAATTAAGAACTAAGAAAACTTGTGAAAATTCTATCAGAATAGCAGCACTGCTAGAATTTTGGCCTAGATTCACCCAGCAGCTTGACACTTTTAATCCAGGAATACAATTGAGTTTTTGCAATTTATTTTAACAAACATAGAATCTGGCCTTCAGATACTAGTCTCACTTGTTCCAGTGGGACTATATGTCATTTTGATAAACACTCAAAGTCTAGCTTCCTCCCAGAGCCAAGAAAATTTCTTTTATTGCACCACAGCCCATCAAATAAAGTTAAATAAAATGAAAATAGAAATTTTGAGAGAAAATAATGTGTAGGTTTTTTGCCTCTCTAATTCCCAAAGTAAATAGCTCAACTGGAGTCGTGCTTAAATGCAATCTGTGTTTTTATCACACAGAACAGCTACAAGGCATTGCAGTGTGCAGCATATGGGGTGTGCAAGGCAGAACTGATGACTAACACTAAAAGCATTATTTATTAACTTTAATTCATAGTATCTCATATCCTCCTGTCAGTTCACTCCTCCTCCGCCACCTTTTTTATTACAGATAAATGAAAACTGATGCTTTTACATTCTTTTTCAGTCATTAAACTATGTTAATTATTTACAGTAATGCATTGCAATAAGTAATGAGGCACTTCCCTGAAGGTATCAGGTTCCTGATGCAGTAGTTTCTTGGCTTAAGCACTGTTTAAATCAAAGACATGAAATTATTCCAAATAAACTAAAGAAAAACCCCACACTTCAGAATTTTACAGGGCCAGATTTAAGGGAATAAGAGATTGTCAACACTGATACTTGGGCCACTGAAACAATCTTACACTCATGTATGGCCAAGTGCAAGGTCCTGCACCTGGGTCAAAGCAATCCCAAGCACAGATGCAAGCTGGGTGGAGAGTGGCTTGAGTGCAGCCCTGAAGAGAAAGACTTGGGTGTATCAGTTGATGACAAACTCAACATGAGCCACCAGT
>VZTY01011172.1:20412-68117 GCA_013400935.1 Turnix velox
CAGGGGAATGACTTTTTAATATGATATCGGATGGGAGGACTAGAAACAGTGGATGTAAATTGGAAGGGGATAGATTTAGACTTGACATAAGAAAGAAATTCTTTACAGTGAGGGTAGAGAAACACTGGAACAGGTTGCCCAGAAAGGTTGTGGATGCCCCCTCTCTGGAGGTGTTCAAGACCAGGCTGGACAAGGCACTGGGCAGCCTGATCTAGTGGGAGGTGTCCCTTCCTATGGCAGGGGGGTTGGAACTCAATGATATTTAAGGTCCCCTCCAATCCAAACTATTCTATGATTCTGTGATTCTTGGGTTATGTGTACCAATGTGCTTTCAAAAACTATTTTATTTTAGGAGAAAAAACCACAGGAAATATTAAGAGACTGTTCCTACAAACTCAGAATGCAACACTAACTTCAATGTGAAGTCTGAATGAAAAAAATCATTGTGAATATTTTTAGACAGAGTAAATAAAAACTTTGAGTGAAATATATGCAGCAGTCCTGAACCTTTAGGCCTTTTTTCCTGTAAATATAAACAATAAACCATGAGTTCAAGATCCCATAAACCGTCTTTGCAGTTTTGGGCCTTCTAAGAGCACTTGCCTGTTCCAGGCCAAGGCAGAAGCTCTGATTACCTTGGATCATGAGCTGGGAATCAATTTCTAGTGCTGTATCTGCTGTAAAACTCCAAAACAGCTAATTTTAAAAAAAAAAACATAATCACAGTATCTTTAACATTTTATTACAGACCATGACCTTAGAACATCCATTTTGCTGTGGGGAAGGTCAAAGTTTAGGTCTGGTCTTGGTCTGTGGGAACACAAACTTATCTCCTGCTGCTATGGGAAAACAATGGAAAGTGGTGAGTATGTGTATTTGCTACCTCTCACTCCACTTGAGGATAGTGAGCAAAGAATTGGTTGTTCAAGATGTTAGAGAAGCTGAAAAGTGTGACTCTCACTGTGACCCTACAGTTCCTTGGCTTGGGTAGCCAGAATGAGCAAATACAAGATTGTAGGCAATCTTAGAATGACCACAGCCATGTATTAGTGCTTCCATTTGTATTGTCTATCCTTTCTGTAATGCAACAGAATGAAGTAGCCTTGGCTTCATCTAAAGTGAGGCAACATCTCTTTGTGTAAGGGCCTCAGAGATCTGTATGCAAACTGGGTTAAGTGAAGCTTTTCAAGAAAGCCTCCATTGATATTCAGGCCAGATATAGATGCCACTGTGCAGATGCAGCCTATGCATCTATCACTGGTTCTCCAGGCAGAAGCACACTGCACTTATGAGAAATACCAGACTTATTCCTTAAGGTTAAGAATTTTTGTTATCACAACTACAAATTATCAGGTCTTTCATTTCTATGAAACAATCAACATCCTTCTGAGACAGCTGAAGTAGGCTGAAAAACTGTTTCTTCTGTTGTTTCCGATAGAGGATTGCTTTTGTCTCTTTAGAGTGGATGAACTAGAACAAAAGAAACTGAATTATGTAAGACTGAAAGTTATGAATCAGTTCTTTGGTGCAAAATGACTGGTTCTTATCAGTGTTGCATTATACAAGTTAAATTAGCACCATGAGACAATGATGAATGAGAGTTTTTTCCGCTTACAATTACATTGCAAGTGCTGAGAGATTTGATTCATGTCTATAAGGTGCTAAATGCATCAAAGAAATTAGAAACAGACATTCTCTACCTCTAACAGAGAAACCAAGGATTGAATCCTGCAGCTTTAGACATGTAATTATGTGCAGATGTAACAAAACCAGTTTAATAATATTTTTAAAAAGTTGAAATCTGTGACTTGGAGGGGATAGAAATAAAGCTAGGAGTATTTGCTTTGGGATGAAAGATTCTCATGTTGTTGTTCGTGATCCCTGGAAAGAAGTCCTATCCCAGCTACCTTCTTTGTGCATATCATCTAGTGGATCACCAGCTGCAGAGCTATGGACAGAACCATATTAGTCCAATAGTAATAAATCAATGAAACAAGGAGAATTAGGGTGCTGATTTTGGAAGAAATTCTTCACATTTTCAAGTCACTGCATTTCATGAAGAGATTGTCCTCTCTACTATGCCCTGAGGAGCCAAGTCTCCATCCCAGTAGTAGAAGAGGACTTCTCTGTGCGCTGTGTTTACATGTGGCCTTGTCTACAGTCCACACCTGCCACAGAGCAGCCTAAACCATTCTTTACCTGTCCAGGTTCACATTTTTTCACCTGAAACATGACAAGATGTAGCTTGGCTTTGCCAAGGGTCTTTCGAAAACTCTAGTCCAGTCTTTTCAATGAGTCTGAACAAAATCTATACTCTGTTTCAAGACACGAAACATCGGAGTAAGTGCTTTCCAAAATGAGAAAAAACTTGGACTGTTCACTTGCATTTTGTAGTTGCAGCACAAGCTGGACATAGATGTGGTTGGAAATTATGAAGGAAGCTGCTGTGACAGTATTTCCAGGCCAATATCCAGGAAATAGTAAAAATCTTTGGAGATGATGAGATAATCACATCAGTTTTATCTATTTGTAGAATTCAGAGAATTTGGAAAAGACTGTGTTGAGACTATTTGGGAAAAAATAATATTTAAAGTTCTAGAAATCCCACTTTGGGTTCACATGAGCTGAACTACCAGCGTGCTCTGGCAAGGAAGAGTTATTATACTTCTGGGAAGAGCATGTGAAAGCTTTTAATTTCCTTAATAATCAAAAGTCTTTCATTCCACTGAATTATTAGGAAATAAAATGGCTTAGGCTACAATAATTTTTCTTTGCATTGTATTTCTTATAGAAAGTTTGGAATAAATTTAATTACTGAAATTTTTGAGAAACAAGTTGGGAAACCATAGCAATTGATTATGGACTCTCTTTGAAACAAGGTAGCCTTGAGAGTGTATTGACAAGAAACTGGAACAAACATATAAATCACAAAGTTAATACTTAATAGAATAAAATTAATTTTGAAGAAATAATTATTTGGGAGTAGTGTTTTTATCAGCAACTACAGATAAAATTCTTCAAATTTGTAGCAGGTTTGTGGGTTGTTAAGTCCATTTGCTTGTTTGCTTGCTTATGAATAGTAGTTATCACATAACAGAAAATCATGAAGTACCTGTAATGATTTCATTTGGTTTGAACTCATTTTTTATCATGAAGATTTCCATAAATCCTTTATTAAAGTGATAGAGTTCATCTGTCCCTTTCATTGCTGCACATATTTGACTTCCTCCCCTTATGTAACTGTGTGGATCAGTAGAAAAAAGGAGATATGTTTATGTTTATCTATGATAAACTTTGATAGATCTCTGGGTCAAAATGCCCATAACTTTAAAACCATAGACTCACAGATTGTCCAAAGACCCTCATCACATCAGTTTTGTGCAGTGCCACTTCATCTATGGGTAAAATTGGGTTAGAGTCACCTAACTATGAACTATGAAATCCAGAACTATGAACTGTGGAATCCAGAGACATTAAACTCCTTTTCTGAGAACTGTTCAGAAACAAAGTGAACAGGAGCCAGCAGGGAGGGGAAGGGAAATCACCACTGGCAAAACTTCTACACTTTAGTCTTTCTATTTTACAAATTCTCCCTTCCAATTTATAGTAATAACTATTAAATTTCTTTTTTCTTTTTTGTTTTTAGTTTCATTGGGACCTCTTCCCAGCTGTCCCTCTTTTACTTGAAAGTTAAAAACACCATGTGCCAATTTTTGAGTGAAGGATATTAGGTTTTGAGCCACTCAAAGCTTTCAATAGCTGAAGATATCTGTTTACCCTAAGTCCAGGTTGCACTCAGTTTCACACTCTAGCAAGTTTTTGTAGCTAATCTTATTCCTGACATGTTTCAAGCCAGACACTAAAGCTCCATGTACTATAGCAATAGTAGCATCTGGAGGGCAGGGGGGATATTTCACCAGCAAGAGCATATTTGCACAAGCTGCTTCTTGTGGCAGTGCTCTCAAGTGACTTCACCAGGCAATGCGGTAGTAAAATTCAGCTGCAGTACCTCAAAATCAACAGTTCAGTTACAAGATTTCAGAGGGTTTAGAAATATAACAGAAAGGATTGTTCCATTCCTGGAAATGAAATAATTATTTTGGGATTAATAATTACTATAATATATAATAATTGGAAGAATGTATGAATGGATACTGCAAAGCCAGAGTGGCATAATCTAGAACAAGGAAAGGGCATAAATGGTAACAAAAGACAGAACCTTTTAGAAAGAGTGAATATGGTGGAGACCATAAGGATTTCACTTGTTTTTTCTAGGAGAGTGATGAGAGAGGCAGCTTGTGTACAAATTTCCTCAGGTTCCTCCTTGGTCTCAGTGGATCTCTTGCAGGATCACAGAAATTTGCCAGCTGGTGATCTTCCTCTGGTGGATATTTTCAGCCTCTACATGTGGTGTCAGTAGCTGTTTTTTCACAACTCTATCCCACTGAAGTATAGCTGAAAGTCCCTGTGATATTTTTAAGCACTAATTTTTAAATTAATTTATATTTTAATTGCTATAAAAATAATTTTCAGCTATCTCCCTCAGTCTCTGAGGGATAACCACCATCATGTTAGCCTCTGGGAACCCACACCATGCATGCAGGGTAACCATATTTTCTTCATTCCTATCTCCATCAACACTCTTTACAAAGTCCTCACTGGTTTTGTCAGGAAGGAAATGCTATGAACCTATTGCAAACAAAGGGAATGTACTCATCATCAGCTATATCTGAATCTCTGTGTATATGCAGTATTTGCAGACTGTTGCATTTGCCTATTTTGAAGCTGTTTAAGAGTTGATATAAGAAACTAATTTAAGAACTGTAAATACACAGGGCAAATATTTACTCTCCCTTAACTCACTCCCTTTATTTTCAGTAGAGTTGTTTCTAATTTTTTTGCTGCTGTTAGATCACCCAGAGTTATCTTTTCCTGATTTCTATGTGTACAGAAAAATTAAAAATCTTTTCTTGGGAACAGCACATGAAAAATACTTAGCTCAGGGAAGAGGGATGAGGAAATAACTGCAGCAGACCAATAACATGCAATGATCTTGTTTGTCCACTTAGATTATTGGGACTTTCACAGTAAAAGTAACTGAGGATGGTAGTGGGAGATGTAGCAACTGGCAGATATCATTGTTTTTTTCATTGCTTAACAGTGCTTTCTGAGTATATGGATGCTCTTATGTCTTATCAAACGTCATTTATCAAACTTCTTCATAATAAGATGATTCATATCTGTAAAAACTGCTATAGTGAAGCACTTTGGGAAAATGACCACAACCATTTCAACAAAGTAATTTTGTATTAATTAATTTATAAATTTTCCTAGCACCTGGACTTGGATAGTTTATGCTATCAGAGTTTATTTACTAAAAAATGATGAAAAAGCTGAATCTTCCACTGTAAAGTCATGCTGGGTTTTTTGTATTGGCTTGTACTTCTTTGCGAGGGTTACCAGTGCATGATGCTGCTGTTTGTAGCATGCAAGCAGCCTCTGGTCTGATAGATGTTCCCAGCCCACCATTTGATCTTTGCTCTATTGGCAGCTCTGACAAATTATTCTTGCTTGAACTTTCCTTGCAGATCTGTTATTTCAGCTCTTAGAAGAATGTAACATTTGAACTGAAACACTTGACTGCCCACAAGATGACCTTAAGTAAATTTTTCTGAATCTTTGCCCTCCTGAGACTCTTTAAAAAGATTTTTGTACTTTAGATCTCACGAGAGACAAATTTTTGTGAAATTCTCGCTTCATCTTTTGCTATCATCTTTTGCACCCCTGACCTAGAAGTTTTTGCTTTTAAATGAGAGTATAGATTATCATGATGGCAAGGCACAGGAACGGGTTGCCGAGAGAGATGTTGGAGGCTGAAGGCCCCATCCCTGAAGACATTCAAGATCTTATGAGGTTCTGAGCAACTTGATCTGGTGCAAGATGTCCCTGCTTAATAGAGGGGGGTTGGACTAGGTGACCTTAGGAGGTCCCTTAAAATTCAGTGCCTTCTATGATTATAGGATGGTGATACTGATCCAGTTTTCTATAAATCATTATAACTAGATACTCCTCTCCAATTTATGGCATGTCTTTTTTGTAAATAAAAAAAATTGAAATTACAGTGTAAAATAAACTTGTTACAATCTTGCCCTTAGATTCTTAACATTTAATCTCTCTTCTATTAGATGGCAACTGACTGACAGAATCTTCTACATGTTTCTTCCATTTGATGCTCTGTCTCTTCAAAACACCAAGAGGATAGCTTTCAGTGGGTGTTTTTTTTCTGCTTTAGCCTGTAAGCATCATACTTCAGAACAAATCTCATTTTCATGGTATTGACAAGTTAAAACAAACAGTGGAACACAGTCAAAAGAGTGTCTTATGTAAATGTGCAGTTTGGGATAGAGCAGAAATAATAGTGAACATGTCATAAATTTGGCATCATCACCAAAAGTAGAAGGATGTTTTAATTTTGCTTTCACAAACAGTTCTAAATGGTTTCATCCTGCTCCCCAGGTTATCTCCAAGTTGTCACAGAGTCTGTGAAGACAAAATGAGTTTGCAAAGACAAATTCCATGTCAAGAATCAGGTCCCCAGAGAACAATACATCCAATGAAGCAAGAGCTATGATAGTAGTATTTCACTGAAAGAATAAGGCAAAAGAAGGACAATTCAGACACATGAGGCATTTATTAGAGAAGTGAGACCCCAGGACACTGTTTTTTACATGCAGACAGAAGACAATGGTTGTAATGTTTGAGTCCTAAAAATCAGCAACAGCATCTACTTATAGCCACCTATTTGCAACCAGCTTATTTTCTCTTTAGATATCAGAGGCTGGTGTTTCACACCAGAAAGGTGACATGATCTGGCAAAGTTCCATCCTCAGCCTTTATTTGTGGCTGTCTCTTGGCACCCACCTGATTAATGCACAGATTTTTCTATTGCCATTTTGAGGCAACACGTACTTGCTGTAAATACCAAGTGTTGAATATGGGACTTTAAATTATACATCAGAAACTCTGCATCTAAATCAGAGCATTCATTAGATACAGAGTGCTTAGATACTTGTGTTCTGGTTTGGATTTGGCCTCTAGTTTTCACGTTAATCAAAGACAGGAATGCCCAACACACAGAAGATCAGCATCATAATGACTCCTGTACATGTAATCATTCAGGTATGTTCACAACACATATAAATGCACCCATGACAAATATACAATCCACCCTTGAAGCTTCTGTGATTTTTTGACTTGTACGACAAATCACAGAATATGTTTTAGACCTAGATTATCTAAATTTACTAGACAACAGGATATCAGATAAACACTGCCAAAATTAATTAATTAATTATGTTTTTATTAATGCTTGCTGTGACATTTTCCTGCAAGTGAATTAAATTCATTTTTACCTACTGATTATCTTTGAGTTGACTCTTCCACAGCAATTAAACAGTCAGGCACTTTAACACCAGTGCAACCTGATCAGCAACAACATCCTGTCTTTTCTTGTACACCTTTAGAGAGGTATCTAGGAATTGACAAAACTGCAACAGATTTAGAAGTGTTATTTATTTTAGAAAAAAAATTACTCCCTGGTGAAACCTGATATAGCATTATTATTTGTGTACATAAGAGAAAAAAAAAAGGTATTTGCTGAGTTATGTTGTTACAGAAATTCCAGCGAAGGGCATCATGAAAACAAGATCTGAAACAGCTGTTAGACAGCTACATACAGAAACCTAAAGTTGCCCTACTCTTCTCCAAATCCAACCTTAGCATCCAAAGGTGGAGATATCTTTGACAGCCTAGTGAATTACAGTCCAACATACTTCCACAGGCACAGAGACAGGACCTGTGGAAGAGATGAGATAATGGTAGAGGTAGGAAACATGTGAGTATAGCCAGGCATTTTGTGAGCTAGTTTCCCCTTTCAGTCTTGTAGTACATATTTAGACTACTCATCATAACCTGGAGCTTTCCTTGACCATATTGTGGAACATATTCCCCTGCTACAATATAACCTGTAGCCCATTCCCTTATGTGCTGTATCCTCCCCTCTTTGCCTCCCCGCCCACACTTTCCTCTCTCCCTTGTATTTCTCCATTATGGGTACAATATGTCACTGTGGCAGCAGGTGAAAACACAGTGGAAGTCTGGAGGAAGCTCAAGGGACACCACCAAAGCTACTAGAAAGAGCTGTGAAAGGTATCTGCCCTGCAAATCATACAGTGTTCAAAATGATGCAGATACAGATACTCTTAAAGCCAGCAGATACTGCTGCTATTGCCTAAGGAATGTACCTCCTCTCCCCGGCCTGACACTCAAAGTCCTGTCATACCAGTCTTGCTCTGTCCTCTTCTTTACAAAGAATAGATGTCTTCTCCCTCCACCTGCTTGACCTGTCTCTTGCCTCTTTCTGGCTTGTCTGCCAGCAGCCTTCTCTCAGTAAGCACTAGGCTTTGGAGTGGAGTACAGGGCAAATCACAAGCAAGTCAGCCATCTCCCTGCCTTTCAGAATGAAACTCTTGACTTGTAGTCTATTTTCCATCAACTCATCATCACAGATCTCTTTCTGTGATAATGCTCTTCAAACTCTCATCCATCAGTTTGTATACAACCAGAATAAGTGGTCAGTTCTCTTCAATATTGTTGATAAAGCCATTTCCAGGTATAGTAACAGCTATGGTCATTCTGCTCATGCCACTGTTACATATGTGTGACAATTAGAGTGGCATGAGCTGTTGGAGGTATGACACAGACAGGCAAGCAGCTGCAGATAGGCATGAGAGAATATCAGGAGAGAACTGGATGTGACTCTGAGGGTTCTCCATTACCTTTGAAGGAGATCACTAATTGTGTAAATGAAGTCTCTAGGTGTGCAAGTAATAAGAGCTTATTTAAACTCCCTTAGAACAAATGAAGCTAAGACCTTTTATGCTGCTCTTTCCTGTTCTGGCAACTTAACAGAAAACTGGAAGGTTCAAATTTCCCATGGAGAAGATTAAAGAAAAGCAGATTTTGTTCATTCTTGTTTCTTGCTATAACATGCATTTGTTACATGTTATAGGAAGCCTTATTAGTGGCTTCCTATCAAGTTCAGAATGAGACTTTGAATCTCCTTTAATTTGTTGCTGTCTAATTGACATTAAATTTTGCTAATAACATATTGACTGTTTATGAACACAGATTATAAATTCTCTCCTGGGAACTGGGAATACATTTAACTGTATCTCTAGGGCAATTTGTTCTTTGCTAATACTTAGCTTTCTGTGTATTTTAGTTTTACTGGACATGTATAATAAAAATGCTTGTATGACACATCTTTCACTTTGCATATGCAGAACAATGTTTAGTCTGTCATTTGGACTTCTGGGATAAAAAGGCTAGTTCATTTTCCCTCCATATGAAATTTTATTATTGGTACAATTCCTGCATAATCAGAGGTAAGAACAGGCATACCTAATTTTGGCTGATCCCTTCACTTTTCTTAAAGAGGAAGCATTGTGATGAGCAAAAAAACTTCACTCTCAGAAAAGATTAAGGAAAGATTTACAAAAAGGCAGGGACAAATACAATGTTTTGTTTAGTTCTCATATCGATTTTTTCACTTGAAATAACATAGTTGATACTGTCTCATAATCTATAAAATGGTTTATTTACCTGCCTGAGAGGTAGAGTCTCAGGAAGAGACTGCAAATGTAATCTTGTAGATTTGGGCTAAGCATGGTCTTAAATTAATTTGATTGTTAGCCTCTTCTCCTGTAGCTAAAGAAAAGACACCATAATATTGCTTTATTTGATTGCAAGCTCTTCAGTATCTTCCTCTGTGTTTGTACTCTGTCTAGTGCCATGGAGACTTCTCCCTGGTTAAGGCCTGTGGGTGCTGCTACAAAATAATACAGGTAGAAATGGAAGCATTTCAGCAGAAAAACTTCGTAGGAAGGAGCAATCATCCTTGTGGCTGACCTTGCTTAAGGACAGAACTAGAACAGAATTAGTCTGAGAAACTTTCTAATAGCTGACAAATTTCACAAACATATTTATGGCATGAGCTGGCTCTTCTGTCTGAAAAGCAATAAGCAACTATCATGAGAAATGACAGAGTCAAGGAGGGTTTAAAGGTTGGAATTTATTAGAACAATGTTTCCTCATACCTAGTATTAAACTTTCCTCCAGTGACAGTTGATTTCATTTCCCTGTTAAGAACAATGAAAATTGCTCTCGAAAAAACACCTCTTTCATCTTGTTTTCTTTTCCAGAATTCTCCTGTATGGTCAAACCTTGAAACTTTCATCTGAAGATGTGAGCATGAGGAAGTGTTCATTTGCAAATGAAAATACAAATGGGATAGCAGTATATGTTAGTTTGAAAAACAGATTTCTGAGGAAACTAGCTCTGATATCCTCAGAGCTCTGCAAACAAGGTGCGAGTTTCCAAACTAGAATGCTTAGAAATGCACTTTTTAGCATCACACTTATACTTTTGGCTTCCAGGTCTTGTCTGCTCCTCTCATAGAAGCTAAGTAGGTCAGATTTGAACCAGTGCAGAAAACTAATAGTTTAATCAATTTAGTAGTCACCTAGGCTGTAAGGGACCTTTCAGATCACCAAGTCCAACCACCAACTCACCTATGGCAAGGCTCATACCTGCACAGCCAGGTCACTTTGAAATCAGCCAGTACACTCCCTTTGAATAGAAGCCCCAGTGGAAACAAACAGAGAATTCTGCTTGCTCTGAGTAGCTTTAGGTAACCTTTGAAGACATACACATTATCAACATTACTTAAACATCCTTTGCCTTTCACAGCCTGCTCTTAAGACAGTGGAAACAAAGTTCCTCAAAAACCCAAAACCCACAGCAAGTGTGTGGTCAACCTTGCTTTAAAATTGGATCTCTTTTTGCTACCAGACCTGCATTTCTCCTTGCAATGCTGGAGTGGAGTACCTAAGTACCTTTTCAGGCAGTAAACTACTTTGTTGCTCAAACAAAAAGCAATTCAACCATTTTTTTCCTGGGACCTGTATAGAGCATGGAAGTGATGAATGATTTCCCTCATGCACAGCCTCTGCAAAATGCAATGTCTGTTATTCAGCAACAGTCTTGTGACTCTTAGTTTACATTTTCATGTCACTGTGTAAATATACTGCTTCTCCCCAGGACCCTGTGGGATAGGTAAGAAAGCTGGCACAATCTGTGGGTGACAGTAAGGCATAGATCTGAACTTTGTAAGAGCAAAAAATCATCATAGAAATGTTTGTTGTCAGAGAGCTCTGGAGAATATTTAGTCCAACCTCTGTCTCTGAGCAGGACCATTTCCAGCACAAGATCAGGTTGCTTGCAGCTCCATGTACGTTGAGTAATCACTGAGACTGGTGGAGATGCTTCAAAATGTTACAAAATATTTGTAGCCTATAATTTTGGATTGCTGGATGCAGGAATTTGTTTGCCTTTTAGTTTTCTAATTTTACATAAATTGCAGATACTTGTTTTAAAAATGTAGTTAAAGTCAACCTTTATTTTTCTGACACGGATCGGAAAAGCTATCAAACATTGCTTTTTGGGAGGTTAAATCCTATTTATTTTCTCACTGAACAGTCTCAGAGGCATCTGAAAGCACTTTCAGCAACCTCCGGAAGCCCAAGCAGACAATTTCTTCTCAAGCCACACACTGTGGCAGGTAAGGAGACATGCATAATGAGAGCTGCAGCAAACATTAATTTTCTTTGGCTAGGGAGGTAGGACAATTAGTAATTTTAATTATTTCCTTTTTTTTTCCTCCTAAGAATAATTTTGTCAGATATAAGTAATGTGTGTTTTTATAGACAATGGACTCATTATGGATTCCCACACTGACCATCACTGGGAGGAAGTGCCCAAGCATGGCACAGAAATGAGTTAATCCACTGCAGAGTGACCACCCTCCAGACTTGAAACAAGCATTTCTGAGTATGGTCAGCAGTAAAAAGGCTGACACACTACTTAAGCCACAGGCTTAATGACCATGAATATAGTTTTATACCTTCTGTGAGAAACCTGGCATTCCTTGGGAGTCCTGCAGCCCTGGTGAACATGCCTCTTCATTCCATGTTTCATTCCAACTAGATTTATGCCAACAGATCATTTTACAAATCATCTGCCGCTCCTCTAAGAAACAGGGGATAAAAATGGCAGTTAGAAGAGCAGCAAGGGTCATACCAGAGGTGGCAAGGTCAAGGTGCTTGTTCTCACTGAACAACAGACCTCCCAAAACCCTTATAATAGAAGTTATTTCCATTAACCACAAAGATGATAACTTAGATTTGTTTTGTTTGGCAGCAGTGTGATTAACAACCATGAAGCTGTGGCAGCAGGAGTGGAGGAAGCTGTAAAGCTGCATGGCTGGATGGATGCATCTCTGACTTGCAAATCTGTTAGACATGCAAGTGGATGGCCTTAGGACAAGTATTTGAAGGGGATATTTCCTGTTTTTGAGGTTAATTTACAGCGGTGACTGGGCACACCAACTCAGTTACTTTTACCCATCCCTGTATAACCAACCACCCCACACTGCATAGACATTGTTGTCCTCTATGATAAAAAATGTTTCTCCGTAATGTGCTTACCTTTGGAAAGCCAAATGTGTCCACGTGATATCACAGGCAGATTCTGCTTAGACTATAGAACCACATGTTTCAATTGTGATCGATCGCACATGTAGCCATTAACAAATTCTTTATCAACTCTGTTTTACACAGTTTTCACAGTGTGAGTCAATGAACATTCCTTTGCCTCCAGTGTGGTGTTTTATTCTACTGACTCTAAATTCAGTAGAAAACCTCCTGCTTTATACTAGAACAGTAGTATTTCACAGTCATGGTTGTGTAGTAACACTTTTTTGTCAGCCAACTCTACCATATGATTATTTTCATCTTCTTACTTAATGCAAAAGATAAGACAAAGTTATTTATGGAAGCATGTAAGAGTGAAAACCTTAGTAAATTATAATTTCTGAGTCTGAGTCTGCTTACCTGCAGCTATTTGTCATGTCTAACAGATCAAGGGAGGTTTCTGCCCTTATGAAAAATGGAACCTCCTTTCATAAATGTGCATGATAAAGGGTAAAGGAAATGGCACCCAATTAAATTTTATGGCACTTAGATAATACTGAAGCCTACAGTAAACTGACTAATAAATTATCAAATCAAACAACACAAAGCATCATACAAATAAATGACATCTCTTGCTGGTATCATAAATGGTAGAATATTGACCATCAATAGCCCCAGTATAAATCTGAGACAAAAAAAGCTCAGTATAAAGAACAAGAACAAGGAAGTTCACAGTCTATTATTGTCAGGAAGGAGTCTGGTCTTTAAGAGATACTACAAAACAAAGGACTGCATGAGGCTGGATATGCATGTCTTTTTGAAAATAGATGTGTATTTCTCCACATGAAAACAGAGAGTTTTTAAAAATCCACATTGAAAAGGAGGAACAGACACTGCAAGGGGAAAGTTGGTACAATACAAGTGGTTTGATTTTCTGGGGTAACCACACTAGAACAGTAGAACTCATGGGCATTCACAAGAATATTCAGGTCTTTTATAAAACTAAAATTTTCACCCTGCAATGAAAGAGAACTGAAATATGCTCCAAAGTAAACTACTGAAAATATCAATTCATTTTGTTCCAGGTAGACATCTTTTATGCTTCTGTCAATTATGATTATCCTTCTCCATTCCTTATTCTCTATCCCATATATTCTTTCAGGAAAGAGAGAAGGGAGGAAAAGGGAAGGGGAAGAAGAGAAAAAGCAGATAAGAAGAAACAAAACGTTTAAACCTAAATGCTAAAAGATAATTTGATACCTTCTAACGCAAGAAGGGGCTGACATTCATGATCAATGTGATCAGCCAGAATCCGTTTATTGAGAGCATCAGACAAGCTTATATACAGCTACGGTTAGCCATGCCCACTACTCACTCCGATTGGTCACATGTTACATCCATCAATGTAGAACCCTCCCCTTGCAGCTTCTCTCTTTCCTCCTTCCGGTAAAGTTGACCACGAGTTCCTTGTTCACTAGTTCTTCGGCACCTCCCCCAGGCCGCCGCGCGGCTGGGCTCCAACTTGGCCTCCGAGAACTTGATGGCCGTCGTTAACTCCCTAGCCTGTGCCCATCCCCCAACAACCTTCGTTAAAAGGTTTCCTAAGAAAAGTAACAAAGTCACTGGTGTCCCACAGTATCTCCCAAGTTAATTTCCTTTCAAAGCTGATAGCATTATAATTACTTTGATGCATTTTTTTACACATTTTTTTGTGTAATTGGAAAACCTGCAACTTCCATCTGTAACCACACAGAACAGGAGAATCACAAAATACATAGGGTGTGACCCATGAACTAACCTGATCACGGGAGACCTTTATAACTTAAAAGCTGAGTTGCAATTTCACAGTATAGCCTCAAGAGGAAATGTGGAGCTGAGCAGGAATATCACACTTTCAGCACTTTTAGTCACAAGGTTGACTGCTTTTTCCAGATGAATAGAATACTGAAATACGCAAAAAGCTGATGTAACTTTCACCATTTTACACCAGGCTTCTGACAAATACTATTGCATTTTATTTCTCTGAGTCATTTCTACAGCAGTATGCTACAGAGGAGCTCTTACTATGCTGAGGCAGCAGTGCTTGATGTAACATAAGCAATACAAATTATCTTAAATAAGATTTCATTGGAACTGAAAAAAGGACATTACTCACCCTTGGAATTCATGGAATAAAATTTTTTTGTTGCAGTTATTTTCAAACTATTGGATAGCATTTTAAGCCATTTTCTTTTCAGGATTTTCCCCTGCTTTCTAGCTGCAAATTTTGATTCATTAATTATTTAATTTTGCCTCTAACTATAGTGTATTGTACTGTTTCAACTAAGAAATGTTAAATCTTTTGAACTCTTAACCTCTATTCTGTTATTGTTCAGACAGTTCAGCAAGTACAGGGGGAAACCTGCTTTTTAACTGCTACTTTTTTTTCTTATTTGCTTGGGATTTCAACTCTTTTCTTTCTTTTTTTTTTTCCTCTTTCATTTTTTTTTTCAACTTCCTGCAATGAGAGCTGAGTAAAAACAGACATGTTTTGTTCAGTTGCCTCTTTCATTGTCTAGATATTCAAAAATTCCTTGGCTTTCTGCACAGTTCTCCCAGTGATAAACCATAATCTATTTGTAGGAATAAAAGAACTGAGCTGCTTCCTAAATTCCTGAATTTTTATAATTACTGAGCATGCAGTAGGTCACTCAGCCTATTGTATATTGTGTAAGTCAACCTCTAATAAGGTTTCACATTTTAAATGTAAAAAACTGCAGTTAGTGAACATTAATGCTAGTATAATAATGAATGCACCTTAGGAAGCACTGCAAATCTGGAAACATAACTCATCTGGAGCTCTATGTGCAAACTTTGCCGTGTGGATACCCTTCTCTGTTCTCACAGAGTCCTTCTGCAACAGTTCTATACCATTTACTGTAATACCTGCGGTAATAAGGAGGTTCAGAAACTCTAGCTTCTGTTTTCCCTACCTCACCTCTGTGACTATTGAGCTGGTCTTAACCAGTTAGCCTCCAAGAAAATTCTTGGTACTATCCAGGGAGACAGAAATCTCTCCCCAAAGGCTTTTTGGATGTAGTGCCCTTTTACAGCCCCTTGTCTGGGCCTTGGATGGGAAGAAGATATGAGTCCTGGGAGGAGATGGGACTTTACAGTTGAGAACTTCTGGAGACTTCTCTGCAGTTTGCTTTATGATCACTTAATCTTTCAGGGCTATAAGAATACGTTGATACCTAAACCAAGTGTCATTCCATTTTCTTAATTTCTTACTCAAGCAAAAATATTGTCTAACAAACTCGCATATGACTGCTTTGAAAGAGGCCAAGACAATTTATATTCTGAGTTCTTCCTAATTAAACACAGTAAAAAATTGTGCAGGTAGATGATTTCAGATTAGTGCATGCAGTCCGGGATCTGCATTACTTAAGTTCTAATTGTGCTATTCAAACATTTATCCAAACTATCTGAAATCCTTCAGAGCTGCATTAGGTAAGCACTAAGACTTTAATTTGATTGGCTTGGTCGTTCTTGAGTTTTCTTCCAATTCACACTTTAGCCACTAAGCTAATTAACTGGAGACCAGGAGGACTTGTAAAAGACACTGCTCCCAGAGGAGCCGAGCGAACGTGTGAAGTACTGTCTCCAACAATTGCCAGCAAAAAAAGCAAGTCCTGAATTATATCTTGCCAGAGAAAAACAGCTTTCAGTTCCCTTTCCAAGGGTAACATTATGACATGAAATAAAACAAGTTATTTCTTTGCATGCCAGGACAATTTCTTATCCCCTTAAAACATCTGCAGAAATAAATTTGTAGCTTATTTGCAACATCTTCACTCTTTCCATCACCACAAAGGATGCTGCCAATGTGTCAAAATCACAAATGCACAAAGCTGGGTGCGATTTTTAGCATACTTAGCATCAGTTTATCTCTTTGTCCCTGAATGCCAACAGGCTTTTACAGTATTCAGTGAAGAAGTGAGAACAGATCTTTCCATACTTTACAAAATCCCACCTGTTTCCTCCTGAGGAACTGGCAAATTTTGTTATGCAACTCAAAAAAATTATTTTTCCAGCAGCCAAAATGATTTTCAACATGCAGCAGTCAGTGACTAATGTCACCTGAGAATTTTTATGTCCAATGTGAAAAAGCAGATCACTCTCCTTCCTGGTGCTCTTGGAGAAACAAATACTAGATTTACCACTGTTTTTTCATGCAACACCACTTTATCCACAAGTGAATCTCAAGTATACCTAATGCTTCTTCCATATTAGTCAAGTTGCTTTTCTGTTTGATTTGAGTCTGACTGAATAACTGCAAATTTCAGTTCAGAAGTCAGACAAAAATTCAACCTATTTCTTGACTTCAGATTGACCTGTGCAAAGCTGTTATTGCCAAACCCTCTTTAATTATTTTATAAATCTAATAAACATTGTAGAATTTGAAGTTTTCCAAAAAGTGGTGCTTATTCATTGTAAACAAATAAGAATTCTAAATCAGATATTGTCTGCAATGAATTTCAGGCTTGTACCAGAAAAGAAAGAAGGCAAGTCTCATTTGCTTTTGAAGCTAGTGCTATAAAAAATTTCAATAATTTTCATTTGTGATCCCACAATTTCTTTGAGAGTCAACACTTTCTTCCATATTAAAATTGCATACACTCATGTCCATGTAAACTGTGAAGTTTGCCAAATGAAAAAAAAATTACAGAGATAAAATGCAAGCCACTATTATCTTTAGGATTTGGTGCTTAAAATTTATATTGTGTGTTGTAAATCCTACTATTAAAAAAAATGGGGAATTACTAACATTCTTGAATCTCTACCTAAGTTGGCGCTCTACACATGCAGAATGAGTCACCATGATTGTTGAGACTCCTGATGGTCCCTTGGGCATAGTACTCAGCTGTGTTTAGTGTTTCACTGACTCAGGCATATCAGTTCACCATTTAATACACTTTCCTTTTGCCAAGTTGCCTCCTTTCTGATATCCTTTTTCCCCGATGGTCAATTTGGGAATCACTGTTGTTTAGTGTTCACACACTGAGATAGTACTTAGTCATCTTTGTAATGTCTGTCCTATAGCTATGAGTACTTAGTTTCTGGGAATACAGTAATTTTACTCTGCTCTTCAGATAACTGTGAAAAGTACATGGCCTTCTTACATTTTGAGTTTAGTTTTCGTGTTTTGTTATGTTTCTTATTTAGCCTCTCTTCTCTTATGGTCCTACAAAAACTATATACCATATATGTATAGTGCAGGAGAGACCCAAAAAATTGATTATCTCTGTTACAGAAGGGAATTCATTACATGAAAATTCCCTGAATGAAAAGAATAAATGTTGGCTTTGAGGAATGAGATAGACCAATTACAGTCACATTATCACTTCCTCATCATTTCAGTGTATTGCTCCAGTGGCAAGCTCAGTGCTGTGGTGGACATTCAGACAGATTCAGAGGCCTAACAGAAACATGGGTAAGTAAAATATTCTTCACAACAGAAAGTGTTGTTGGGAAAAAAAATCATTTTGGTTTGCCATCAGAAGACAGAAAATTAAAATAATAAAGTATAATCTTCAGAGTTTGAAGGAACTAATTAAAACACAACAGCTGGCTGATCTGAGACTACACAGCTGGATTTAGTGACTCGTTATCATCCTTGAAGGTGAGTGTGTGGTCTGTTTCAAAGAAGTGTCAAGTGTTTTCATTGGTTCCAACTCCAGAGTAGGGAACTGATGCTCAATGTATTTGATTTTAACTAGGATGAAAAATCTTGCCTCTACTTCTGACACAGAAATTTATTTGAATTATTCCCTCAGTGTTCTAAACTTAGCATTTTGAGCATACAGAATTTGATATTCCAGCATATCTCCAGAAAAACAGACATATAGAGATGCATTAAATGAAGTATTCTGTGAAATATGAGGTCAATTAATGTAAATAGAACTGCATTGGCTGTGATGTGAGTTTAACCTTCTTACTCAGGCTTTACCCATGACCCAAAAAAAAAGCTGTGACTTGCCCAGGATCATGGTGAAGAGTCAGTGTCAGAGTTCCCAGCATCTGAGTCACACACTTTACTGAGTCATCCACTTCACTAAGTCATCCACACCTCTGTCATTACATGGCTCCATACTTTCACTTACTCTTGGGTTGCTCCTAATTTATACTGAATGATCTCAGGAATGCATCATGTCTTATTCTTCTCACTCAGTCTAAACTGGGGTACCCTAACATTTGTGTTCAGATTCAAGTATAAGTTAACCTAGTTGTCTCCCTCTGTGTTCCCCCCTTTTTGGTTTTTTTGTGGTGTGGGGTTCTTTTTTTGTGCATTTTTTTTCTGGATTGGAAGATACCTCAAAAATCATCTGGTTCCATTTCCACTGCCATGGCCAGGGACCCTTTCCACTACACCAAGTTGATCAAAGCCCCACACAGCTCAGCCTAGAACACCTCCAGGAAGGGGACATTCATAATTTCTTTGGGCAGCCTATACAAGTGTCTCACCACCCTCATGGTAAAGAATTTCTTTATAATATCTAATTAATCTAAGTCTACCATCATTCAGTTTAAAACTACTGCCCCTCATCCTATTGCTACACACTCCTGCATTCTTTCTCTTTCTTTCTTGTAGGCCCCCTTCAGGTACTGGCAATGCCCTCTAAGGTCTTCCTGGAGCCTTCTCTTCTCCAAGCTGAATAGCTCCAACTCTCAGCCTGTCCTCACAGGAGAGGTGATCCAGCCCTTCAATCATCTTTGCTGCTCTCCTCTGGACCCGCTTCAACTGGTCTATGTCTGTCCTGTACTGGGGGCTTTAGAGTAGAACCTACAATTCCAGGTGGGGTCACACAAGAATAGAGTAATGTCCCATTCAGTACTTATGTCAGTTTCTATGAGGAACACAGATTAGAGCTCCATTCCCCACCTTTTACTTACCCTCCCTAGGAGAATGAGGAGAGGAGAACTATACCTATCCTCTGTAAATGGAGGTCTGCACCAACTTTTACTGCCCAAAAGAAGCAGAAACTTTCCTGGATAAACATTGTTCTGTGTGGTCAGGAATATAATGAGAGGATTTACAGACTATGGTTGTCCTTCACTGGCAAATTACAAAAGTACAGACGTTCAGTTAACCTGGCCTATCTCTCCAAAACTCTTGCTGTCAATTTGCCCAGTATCTGCCTGCAGTGAGCAAGTCTTGTGAAGCCACAGGTCAGAAATAAGAGTGTAATGGGAGAAAAAGTGTATTCTTGAATAATAATCCCATGATGTTTAAGCCATCTCATTACTTGGGTGATGAGTTTCCATACCTGCACTATTGCTAACAATGCTGACATTGTTAGGCAATGCTGACTGTAGCTTCATTTGTTAGGGGTGGGAGAATATTCAGTGGAATATATGAAACCCTAAACACTGTATTTTACTATCACATACAGGTAACAACGATAGAAAGCAATTCTTTGACACCTTAACAATGCTCTGTTTCTCTTTTTTCTTCTTGAAGGAGTTTTGAGTGTCATAGTTTTATTTTACTACAGGCTGAGATACCTAATGCATTTTTTTTTACATGACCTCATAATCTGTAAAAGTTATGATAATTATGTTTGGAAAAACAGTATTGTGTTACAGACAATTATAGGGGAAAATTTAACAGTAGAATAGAGTATTCTCAGGTGTAAAATTCATACAAGGATTATTGTCCTATTGCAGAAATTTGTTACTCATTAAAAGAACTATCATCAAGTAAGGCTGTGATATAACTGTGACACTTCTCTATGAAGGAAGTCTTTCCTTAAGTTTTTACCTGTCTTTGACAGACTATTGCTTCAATCAAGGCTGTTGGAATCTGTGCAGACATGCCCAAGACAGATAGGTGTGCCTATTAATGGTCAGAAAACAAACAAGTTTTCAAAAAGACAAAGAAAGCCAGACAAACTTCCTAAGTTGCTCAGTGAACCTTTGGGAAACTTTCGAGAATAGATATTTAATATATTGAAGTTCATGTAAATGAGTTGCCAATACCACCAACTGCTGAAACAGTATTATACCTGCTTATGAAGCAGACACAATAATCATCAAAGCTTCCTCAACTCTCTCTCTTAACTTGTGGTAATTTTGATTTATAATTAAAAGTCCTTTATGTTCTCACATGAACAGCAATTTACTGGATTGAGCAATATGGATTCTCAGAGGTCATATAGGCCCTGTCCAGTTAAGCAGAAGAAAGGAAAAAAAAAAAAAAAAAGGTGGGGTAGCTTTTAGGTACATTTACCAGCAGCTCTGTGAGGTGTCCATCTGCTTTGGGCAGTGGTGGAAGCCCTGGTAGCACAGTGGCAAGCTCTGCACATGAAGTGAGGCTCTGTCAGAGCTGGCAACAGAAAATGCTGAGGACAGGGGTACATCCTGTTCTGCGTCCTGGCCTCAGCTTGGGACACTTTTCTCAGCCTGCATGTTCAGCTGCTCAGGGCCTGCAGCACTGACCCATCTCATGAAGGCTGACACTGGTAGTTTTTATTCAAAGGACTGAATAGCATGTGCTGATTCATTTGGTGACAGTCAGAAGCTGCCTCTGCTCTGTGTGATATCTGAGTCCTCGCAGGGCCAGGGGAACTGGAAAGTCTGAACAGATTGCCTCCCGAGTCTGGGGAGATTTAAGCCTATTTCTCACATCTCCACCTGATCAGTGCAGCCATCCCCATACCTTCCAACCTCATTCAGTAGCCATGGGATGCTACAGGAGCCAGCTTGGGAAGCACCAGAACTTGCCTCCTCGCCTCACTGCATGTTGAAATTATGAGCCTGGAGGCTCAAGCATTTTGTCCTGCTCTTTGTGCTGCTCCCA
Organism: Turnix velox; assembly: GCA_013400935.1. NCBI lineage: Eukaryota > Metazoa > Chordata > Aves > Charadriiformes > Turnicidae > Turnix > Turnix velox. Next base: position 41,842 of record VZTY01011172.1, read on the forward strand.
CAGAGGGTTTGGAAACTGCCTTTTCACTGTTTTTTTAATTCCTACCAAGCTAAGGCACCAGGCTGCCCGGCATGGTAGGAAGGCAGGCACAAGAGAGGGACTGGGGGCATTTTACGAAGACTCAAATTGTACAGAAAAGTGCTGCATGAGCTCAGGTGCTGGTACTGTTGAGTCTCCACTGGGGAGAACAACACCTGGTATTTCAATAAGATTATTCCAGTCCACCAAATTCCAGTCTTGTATTTGTAAATCTTTAACTGCATCCACTACTGAATTGACAGATTTTCTATTACTAAATAATGGACAAACAATAACTTTAGTCCATCAGAAAATAATATATAAAAAATGTTTGGCAGTATAAATAAATTTGTTATATTCAGGCTTCCCTAGAGTAACCTTGTTAGGGAATATTATCAATGCAGTTTTATACTGATATATGAAATGGTAAAAAGATTGAATTAAATCATTCTAGTCAGATAAAATGCAGCACTTATACATGTCAAATCACACTGAAGTATCCCCTAATAAGAAGAAACAGTATGAAGAAATGTATTTATACGTTCTGCTTTCTACCTGCTAAGGGGCAAAAGACGATCACAGCAAAAAGTCAAAACAGTTTAGTCACTCCTCCTCCAACATTTTCTACAGATGGAACAGGAAATTAGAGAACAGATGAAAAGATCTGAAAGTGTGTGAGTTTACCACTTAGGCCTTTGTTACTTCATTCAGTTCTGAACTTTAACAAAGTTTGTGAATTTTCCAGTTGTTAAGCGCTGCAGTTTTTTCATTAATTCCAGCATAGCATATGGCATTTTGCAGGGGACAGGTTCAAATAGATGGAGGCAATGGTGATACGTAAATTCCAGAGTGTACTGTTTAAATCTAAGGCTTAATTGGCAAGGGAAAGAGCAAAATGATCAATGAATACCAGCTACTTAGATTAAGAAGTTAAAATAATCAGAAACAATCTGTTCCCTTCATGACAAAAAAACAAGAGGGATGCCTAGAGATATGTGCCAGACAGATCTGGGCATGATTTCAGTGCTGATTAGGGAAGGAACTGAACAGCTTCTCCTCCACTGTACAATGACAGATTATACTACATAGTTGGACTAAAGGGGATTTTGTCCCATTAGTTTTGTCTTATTATCCTTCTTTCCTTTGTCCCATAGAACTTTTACTGCTAGCAAGATTTACTAAGATCATATCTAAGTGATTTACTAAAGGTAATGAATGATGAAATGGTTTGATCTGCAGCCAACCTACATTACTGATACCTTTAATGTGTTCATACACTGGCCTCAGTGGGAAAAGCCTTTGTGCAGCAATTATCAGAATAAAGTTGGGTTATTTTATTCTGTGAGTTTCCCTCAGAAAGGTCTTCAGGCTTTGCTTTGCAGCTTGCAAATCTATGTGAATCTGAATATTCAGTAATATTCAGTAATTACTCTGACCCAACCAGAGCTTCTATGTCCATTTTTTATTTTTCAACATGACATCAATTAGTGAATGGTTTTATGGGATAGATTTATAAATTCTCTTCACCTTACCTACTTAACATCATAGCAAAATAAACTCATTCTGCTTCAACAAGCCTTACAAACCATATACCTCCCTCTGTAAGGCAGCTTGTACAATCATGCCCTGGAAGTTTTCTCACATAGAAGTCCTAATTCCTGCTTATGTGAGCCTGACACAGAGAAGTAAGCTCATTCACAGAGGTATCTTTAACTGAAACCTTTAAGATAATAATGAAATGAGTACAGAGCTAGATCTCATTGAGGTTTGAGCAAGAGGAGAAAGGTGGTGATAGGAACATCGAGCAAAGACTTACAAGGAATGTATCATGTCTGTCTAATCTGATTGCTTTCAGCCAGAAGATTCTGATGACAATGAGTGAGCAGCAAACACCAGTAAATGGAGGTTAACATGTCTTTCAGTAATGTTCTTGTAGCCAGACTGGGGAGGTACTGATTGGATGGATGGACTACCAGATGAGCAGAAAACTATCTGAAACATCAGACAATTTGTTTAGCGATCAGAGTACAAGCAGTGATTCACCACTTGTGGCTGGTTCTGCCTAGGGGCTCATAGGAGTGTGATACTCTTTAATATCTTTATGAATCACTGGGACTGAGGGACAGAATACACCCTTGTCAGATGTGCAGAGAACATCAAAATGCTCAGTAGCATCTACACGGAGGAGTGCAAGGCTGTCTTTCAGATGGATCTTGATAGGCTGCTGAAATGGACAGACCAAAATCTCATGATGCTCACTTGAGCACAAGTGCAAAGTCCTATCCTTAGCAGAGACCAGACCCATGCAGCAGTGCACTCTGGGTCCAGCTGGCTAGAAGACAGCTTTGTGGAAAGTAATATGATTATTCCTGGTGGACAATGAGTTAAGGATGAGATAGCAGTGTGCTATTGGGGGACTTAATGGTCAGCAGCATGTTGAGGTGCATTCAAAAGGATCCCTCCAATCAAGGGATGTGGTTACTCCCCTTCATGAAACATCACACAGGCTGCACCTGGAATATCCTGTTCCTTTGATTTTCCAAGGAAATACTGAAGCATAATGAGAAAATAGGGAAAATCCAGCAAAAGGCTATTTAGATGATTAGGGGCTAAAACCCTTATAGGGAGAGTCCAAGGGAGTCAACATACTTATTGACATAGCTCAGGTGTTTTCTCTGCATAAGGGAAGACTAAGGAAAGATCTAAGTGTTGGCATCAACCATAAAAAGGAAAATGGGGAATTATAAAAAGTGAGGAGACAGACATATCTTAAAAGTGCACAGCACCAGGATGAGAGCTATGCCTTTAATCAAAGGCTGCATCAAGGAAGATGCCAACTAGATACAAGAAAAAAAATAATAGGTAGCTTGATCAAACAGATAAGTAAGTTCTCCAGAAAGGCTGTGGACTCAGTCCTTGGAAATATTCAGAAGTTAACTGGGCAGCCTAGTCTACCTCTGATGACTGCTTGCAAAATTTTATAGCATTCCAACAGATACTTTCGCACCTGAATTACTTTATAGCTCTGTGATTGCAAGTCAAGAAGTGCTTAAGGTTTTTTCTAGAAAGGATAAGTGATGTAAAAATATAATTTAAAATAAAAGTTTTTAAAGAGAAAATGAGAACCATCTGCTTTCTCTTGTGATGCTTAAGAACTTATATTCAGAACTTATATTCAGAACAATGTGGTGAATTTCATTCTCAGAGAATGAATGTGAATGAGAATGTGATGAAAATTGCTGAGGTCAAGACCCTCATCATCAAATTTTCTGAGAAATGTCCTAGTCCATGCAAATTCACATCCCAGATTCCCTCCCTATGTAGACACTAGTCCCATTTTTCCAGAAGTCAAGTAGTATTTGTTCTATTCTGTTTCCTAGTGTAACATTCTAGAAAAACTCTTACCTGCCTTTCTTTGCAATATACCAGTTTATCCATATTTTTCCAACATTGCTTCGTGGACCAGGTAAGGGATAAAATATTCAAATAAAAGCAAGTAGTGGAAAAGCAATGTGGATCTGGACACACAATACTATGTGTGTGAAAGCAAGAGACACTGTCTTGCTTAAAGGATTATTCCGCCAAAAACAGAAGAGCTGAATTTCAAACAAAATTAGGTCCTTTAGAAAGAATATCTGATACTTTTGTGAGGTACCCAGTCTATTGCCATTGAGATTACTCCTGAATAAATCTGTTCAGGATCTGTTCTTATCAAAGAAGATAAAATGAAGGAATTTGGGAAGATGTCTATTAAGCTTGCACATTAATTAAGTACTTGGTTCTCTGGACATAGTGTTGGGAATGAACACAGCTGCAATTCCTAGGAATCTGGATAACATTAAGGTCAAAATTAAGGTAAATACAGAATTTAATACTTTTCAATTTAGATGGCAATTAAATGAGAAGTTTCCAGATCGTTTTGCCATATGCAGGAATATAATTCTCCTTTAGTCCTGCTTTGGGAATCTATGCCTTTTTTGTCTCTGTATATTTTAATGTTCAAGTTAAATCAGTTATGGAAACTGTATGTAAAAAGTGCTTTTAAAGTGCCATCCAACTTCCTTGGAAAAAGATTTAACACATGCAGAGGAAGGACTTTAGACTATTTCTTTGTGTATTTGAAGAAGAATATACATACCAAGCGGAGTAAGGTGAAGCTTAGCAGTATGTATAAGCAGAAAGCAAGAAGCTTTGCTCAAATGAGTGTCTTGCAGAGACCAAAATGCTGTTTTCACTTCCAAATGAGAAGTGAATCCATAACCTTATTATCATCTAACTGCATTTAAAGTTTCTTCTGCAATGATATGGAATTTAGATTATTACCTCAATGTTGCAATAACTTAAAAAGACATCTATGTTTCTATTAACATCATTATGATTAGTTCTTTATTCACTAGTTATATAACCATTCCAAACTAAGCCATGAAAAGCATTCATATAACTGCCATCTTCCCCATGTCTAGTGCCGTGTAACATTTCTAAACTTTCAGTGGATGAACAACCTTATAAGATTTATTTTTTATTCTTTTCATATATACATATATCTTGTATGGTTTATATTCATACATATAAGCATGTATATAATTTTATACCCTGTAAATTGTAACATAATAATGTAATAGGACTTTTGCAATTTGTGTACACACTTTTTAGTCACATGCTGTGGTAAGCAAGAATTAAATCACCACAAATCCTGGACATATATATTGGCAAAAAAAAATTTATTTTGAAAAGTCTGCTTAATTTTTAGGTAACATTTGAATGCAATTTGCTCCCTGCTTATGGTATTACTGTGTAAGAGTCTCATGAACCCAAAAGGAAGCCATGACTAGTCATGTCTCATTGACCACAAGCCCAAGGTAAATTTTGCCCTCTATGTAGGCAGGAGGAGGATTGCTATTGGTGTTGCTGACATCATCTCCCAGCGAGCTCTGCACTCAGCCAGGGGATGCTGTGGAAGCATAGGACAGCTCATAACCAGAGTAGCCCAGTCATGTTTGCCTCAGCAGATCTGGTCAGATCATCTTCTGCCACTGACAAGGGTTTTGATTCAGCAGCATCTATGCCAGTTCTGACATTTGTCTTGTGGTGTGTCCCTGGCTTGAACACTGCAGTCAAACTGCTCATCAGCCCCTTGTGACTCAGAAGCTATGGCCCCTCTAAGCCGAAGTGCATAGCTGCCACAGCAGGACAGCCACTACCTGGAGAGCTGCTGATCTGTGCCACCTCCTGCTTCCAACCTGAGTCATCCTCAACCACAACTGATCCTTCAGCACGTTCCTCCAAATATATTAAGCAGTCACAAGACAGACACGAGGGAATGAACTGCAGTTACGCTGTCATTCTTCTGGTTTGAGACCTTCTCTTTCCTGGTCTGGTTTACTACTGGAAACAAAGTTATACCAAGTTTCAGCTGGATAGGAGACGTAAACTGAACTCTTACTGATTTAATACTACTGTGCGGATTTTAAAAAAATTAATTAAAAATGCTGAGCCCATTAGCAATGACTTAATCACATGATATTTGGAAGGCAATGATTTAGAATCATAGATTTATTTGGGTTGGAAGGAACTTTTTATGATCATCTAGTTCCAGCCCTCCTAAGGCAGAGACACCTCCCACTAGACCAGGTTGCTCACTGCCTTGTCCAGCATGGCCTTAAACACCTCCAGAGAGGGGGTATCCACATAAAAAAAGGCCTTTGAGCCAAGAAATTATAACAGGGTGTTTAAATTCAGATGGCAAATTTTTAATCCAGGCTTTCTATATATTAATATGTTACAGTCTACATATTCCTGATAATTCTTCTCCTCCTATTCCAGGTAACACTGGGAGCTCTCTCTGCTTTATGGGTAAGGGAGGGGGACTGATTACATCTCTTTCCAGGAAGAGCCATGGTCTCTGTCCTAGCCCTCCTTCAACTGTCATATGGTAACTTTATGCACACAAAGATGCAGGAAGTTTAGATACTACCCTGCCTGCAATGTCACCCATGGAAAAATGGCTAACTGGTGTTGTCTGTCACAACTAAACACAGAAATCAGTCTAAATCCAATATGGTGATTGAATTGTCTAGGGCCCTAACTAGACAATCATATTAGAATATATTAGCTTCATGCTGTGCTGCATGTAGTTCATGTGGGTAGCAACAGCTCCAGTCTCTCCCAAATGTCTTTCCACTGGGCAGATGCCACTCAGATGCATCAGTCTGTAGCAGTTAACTGGCAGTGGACTGCAGCTTGCCTGAGCTCTAAATGGATTGAAATTATATCTTCCTTTCCTGTAGGGTAGACGATATCAAATATTTCATGTAGTTTTGTACAAACATAACATTTAGAACACTTATGTTGAAAGAGAGTAGCTAACAACCCCAGCTAACGCTCCCCATTCTCAGGCTAAGATCTGGGTAGGGCTACGCATCCACTAAATGCATTAAAATATGTCAGACGTGATGAAGGTCCATTTCAAAGTATTGTGGGTTTACAAAATGTGAGGTCTAATGATTGCTACTAATTGCATAAATGCATACAAAGAAGACTACAAATTTCAAAGGGAAACATTAATACTCAAAGTAGCCCATGAAACTATGTGGTTAGAAAGAATAGCTGAGGTTTGACTCCCTTAGTATCTTTGATCTAAAGGATGAAAAGGAAATTATTCTGATTCTTGTAAAATGCTTTGTAGGAATGCTGCTGAGGATGGGATCTGTAGCTGTGATCACACTGGAACTTGTATTCTTCATTTATCTCCCTTTGCTATGATGACTGAGGTCAAAGGGACAATGGAATTCAAAGAAAGACAATTTTTATACAGGTCATGAACACTATCAGCCTCTGTTGAGGGGATACCTCCCAAAAATATTTTTTAAAGCTGTTACCCTTCACCTTAGAGCATGAAACCACCTTGGACTGAACAGACTGTCTGCTGTGTCAGATAGAAGCTGGCAAGATCTCCCAGAGGAAAGACACAAGAAAGAAACTATGAGATTTTGGGGGGTTTTGTTTTTCCATGCTTTCTTTCTTAAGTTCTAAGAATTAGAGGGAGATGTTCTCAGTGATTTGGTTTAGGCATCTAATCTAGAATCTCAAGTTAAGAGGCAGTCTAATTCTCCTGTGAGAAGAGAGCTCTTCTCCAATCATGGGAAACATATGTGTACTTGAGAACAGCAACACCATCATCATGAGATGTCCAGCAGGTATTTTGGTACAGTGTTATGGACCTCCTGTCTATGCAATGACACTTGGACTCTTATGTGAGACCCCTGAGTGCCATCATGCACACCAAACACTTCAAAGCCCTGCCACCACTTAGGGCTGCACCAGACCTTTGGATTTACAGGTTAATTCACACATACAGACAACAAGCTCAAGTAATTGCTCAAAAGTGATCTTAAATATGAAAAAAGTAAATATGCTGCCTAACAAAAGTTGTTTGACACCAAGAACTTTCAAACTGTTGGAACATATCAGCAGAAAGCTTTCTTCTTTACAGAAGGCTGCTGAGCATGTATACCTAATGGTAAACAAATTACAGTGACTAAATTGGTGTGACAAATGGTTTCTGAGATATTAGAATGAATAAGCACGTTAGCAGGGCTAAAAAACAGTGTTCTGACTTTTTTGATAAACAAATTACACTGTCATTATATTAAACACTATCATTCTTGTGTGGGAGAAGTTGATGATAAAAGCGTATGTATTATCACCGAATAATTGAATGGAAGTTATGAAATAAGTTTGTGCTGCCCAGAATTGGCCAATGATTCCTTAACATACAAGAGTATTCTAAGTTTATGGGTTTTAGATCATTATTTAAAAATCCTAATGAAAAATGCTATTACATTTAATGATTGCCATTTTATAAGCATAATCACTGAGATTTTGCTTCTTACTCTTAGAATCCTCTAGAATAGTTAGTGCCATATACTTTTACTTTTTATTGCATTTTTTATTGAGTTATATTGTTTATCCAGGGTTTGCCTTTTGCAGAGGTGTCATTGGGTTACTACAGTTTTCAAAAGCAGCAAAGTCTCAGTTCCATTGAAAAAGAAATTAGGAAAACAGGCTTTTTCAATTTAGAATGGAGTGTTTTGACAGAATTCCTTTCCAAAATACTTGCATGAGATCTTTTTTCATTCTAACCCAGAATAAAAACAAATTTTGAAACTTCAACATTTTGTTATGTACTGGAACTGCTGCCCACAAGCCAACTCCACTTTTTTATTGAATCCTCCTGTTCCAATTAATAAGCTGTTTGTTCCCAAGTCAGATATGACAGAAAGTCTGACTACTCTTACAAATACGTATTTCTATATAGCATTTTCTATGGAAGTTTTGGGTAGGAGGAATGTTTCTATGATTGGATTATCATAGCACAGTTTTGAAGCTTTCAAAAACCCCTTATAATAAAAAAAAAACCTATCTGGAAAAGGAAATAGTTAGAAGTAGTAGTTTTTAAGTAGAATTTCTTTAATATACTATTTTCCGTATTCATCTCAATGTGTAAAGGTTTTGTCACAGTAGCAATATATTTATAAAACCTACTTGAATCATGTGTATAGTTGATAAGTATACATACATAAAATCATAATTTTTTAAGTTTTTAAAAACTTCGATTTCTCTAGAATCTCAGAAATATCCCTTTTAAATTCTAAGTCTAAACATGACTTTTTCTAACATGCATTTAAACTACCCATGCAAATTACCAAACTGAATCTCACCACTTGGGGTTTTGGTTTACATATTTCTAGTTTGGGGACAGTTTAATAACAATGCTTGGGAAATCCTAATTACGTCTGTGTGCCATTTATGAAGTCAATAGATCTATTTGTATAATGTTTGGCCTAATCATGTGAATTTCATTCTGCCCAAAGTATTACACTCATTTATATAATCCCCCCCCCTTCATTTCCTGTTTCTGTATTCAGTGTAGAAAGAATGAAGCTCTTGAGACTGCTTAGCTTGGACTTCTTTTTGAGATTACCAATGAATAGATTTTTCTGATGTATATTTTCAGGCATTTGTAACTTATAGACAGAATTTCTTCAAGTAACACATTTAATTACCTGCATCATCAGTTTTGTCATCCTGTTTGAAAAATAACATCAGCAGCAAGAAAATATGAAATTTCTTTCCTTGGTAACTTGGGAATTATGATAAATATGAGTTCTTTGGAATCAAGGGTGATAAATAAAGAGGCAGGACTTTAGTCCAACAGGGGTTAAACAGAAATAAAATATTCCTTGCAACCATTAGGTGCAAGAATCACTTCAAGAAATAATTGCAATAGTATAATTTATAACATTAGGGCATGTCAGAACAGTGTAAATAACACTGAATTGAAAGGTTATGGTTTAAGAAAACTTTTTTAAAATAAATTGAGTTTTATTCCTTTTTAGACATTAACTATAAGCACTCTGAAGAACTGAAATTGCATTATAGTAATGCATTAAGTTTTATGGGGTTGTTAAGCTTGAAAAGAGAAGGCTGTGGGTATGCCAGTATTTGAAAGGGGCCTATAAAAAAGATGGAGAAAATCTCTTCACAAGGATGGGTAGCAACAGGCTGAAGGGGAACAGTTTTAAAAAGAAAGAGAGTAGATTTAGATCAGATGTTAAGAAGAAATTCTTTACTCCGAGGGCGGTGAGACATTAAACAAGTTACCCAGCGATACAGTGAATGCCTCATTCCCAGAACTGTTCAAGATCAGGCTGGATCAGGCTTTGAGCAACCTGGTCTAGTGAGAGGTGACCCTGCCGATGGCACAACAGTTGGAGTCAGATGATGTCTGAGGTCTCTTCCTACTCAAACCATCTATGATTCTATGATAAAATGTATAGTATTCACTAACTGCTTGAAGAGTGAAATATGGACTTGCATTTTATATTCCATTTGATTAATTGACTGCAGTCTGTTACTTCACATGTTTGCAGGTAAAAATACCAGCAAGTGCTCTAGTGAATCAGAATCAAAATGGTTGTGTTTTTCAAGATGCAGAATTTCTATAAACAGAAGAATGTATCCCCCCTAAGCTATCAATTTTTTCATCATCAGTTGGACAATTTCATTCTGGTATTTCCAAAATAAGATAGAATACCTTATGAAATCATATTTTCTTAATGTTTGTTACCCAGGAAAAAAAAGGGTTGGACTTGTCTGAAAAAATAAGTTTCTCATTTCCCTAATTATTAACTAATATTGTTCTCCCTCTATCACTACAAATTAATTTCTAAAATAATAATTAAATAACTAATAAATATAATATTTTGTACCTAGCAAGTACCTAGGCAGTTTCCTACATTTAATGCCATTCTGGTCTATAAACATCATATGATCTCATGCCTCTTGATGCCAACATCAAAATCTTCTTCACAGATCCTCATGAAAAGGCAAAACTATGTAGAATTATTTTGTATGAAAAGTGTGATTACAGCCAAAAAACTATTAAAAATTAATTTAATTATAATTTTCCCCTGATAAAAGTAGACACGAAGGAGAGGGATGAGTCACAGTAATAAAGTCTTTCTTCAGTTAAACACCAAAGCACGGAACATTTGACTAAAAACTTTACCAGCAGATGATTTGTTGCTTGTAAGGTTTTTGCTTTTCTCATCAGTTGACTGCTGGTGGGGAATGCAATTAAACCTTATCTTCATCTTTATACACATACACATATATCTATATGAATTCATACTTAGAAGAAACCAGAATTTGCAAACTGTGTTTGGACATCCATCAGCAACTACTGCAGAAAACTTCTAATGTTGCTCTTTGGTAGTATTAGAAGATGAAGAGTTGAAAGAGATGAGTGCTATTGGTGGGGACTTTTATTGGTTTGCAGATATGCTAAAACAGCACTGCGATCCAGATTGTGAACTTTAACTTTCACGTTAACAACATTATATACTTGGCAAGGATGAAGATTTTTAAGATGCATTAGACTCTCACAGAAAGGAGGGTGCTTTGAAGGTTTTTCTTTAACAATTTAATATTACTTGCAGAGAGTGACTACATTTGTACATTCAATTTCTGAAGTAAGTACTGTAAGCGATAGATCAGGTCTCAGATGTTACTGTTCAAAAAGTGACATGTGAATGTACTACTTTAAGATTTTTTAAAGGGCATCCACATTCATGTGAGTGCATTGGAAGTTTTCCTTTTGTGAGCTGACAGTGAAGCAATGGAAGAGTATAAAAATGTATGAGAAGTAATAACATATAAAATAAGTAATGTCTGCATTGAAGACAGAGAAGAAATTATGTCTCATGGCTTAAGGGGACACTTTTCAGGAGAGAAACATCTGAATGAGGTCCACATCCCACCCATGTCCATGCAAGCAGTGTGGGAGGACTGGTGGATGAAGTTCTAGCCTGTGTCCCTATTGCCAGCATTACAGTGCTGTCTTTATCCAGGAGAACAGCAAGAGCAGGAGAGCCACAGTAGCTACCAGAGTTAAAACTACTCTCTAGAATGTACCTGGAAAAGAGTACACTTTTGTTTGACCTAAGCACAATGTGAGGCTGTAGAGCTGAGCAGTGCAAAGAGCACACAGTTGAAGGTAATGGCACAGCTGAAATCTTTCCCCAATACAACTACAATTGTGTCAAGCCCAGGCAAGAGGCTAACAGGACTACCAATGAAAATAACTACCAGCCTCTGAGATTTTATTTTCCTGCACTCTTAGAATGGATTAAAAAGAAACGGATAAGGATGAAATTGCATATTATAGGAGACTATGGCTAATTCAGGAGGTTCTTCAAGAGTTCTTTGCCAGCAGGTTCTGGACCTGTTATACATTAAGAAATTAATTATCCTAACAAGAATGTACCCAGACAAAAAAAAATCTGCTTTAGTATAAAAATTTTCATGTTCAAGGAAATTTCAAAACTCTTCCTCTGTTTGTTTCAAAAAGAACTTACATCTTTGAAAAGATAAATGTCTGATCCTGAACTTAGTGTAAAAGACTGCAGTTCCTGATTGGAAAAGCTGGTTCAGGAGAGATACCTGGGTGTGTAGCTCAGCTGGGAGAGCATCAGACTTCTAATCTGAGAATCAAGGGTTCAAGTCCCTGTCCAGGTAGTCTGAGGCTTCTGAGAGTTGGGTTAACATTTGGCCTCAATGATTTGAATTTAGAGGATTATGATTTATGAAATGAAGACGGTTACAATATGTTCCTTGTAACACCTGTCTTCAGAGAATGAAAGATCAAGAAAGGGAGAAAAAGGTTATTTGGGTCTGTGATGTACAGATGAAGTGCTAGGCAGAGAATTCTCAAGAGATTCCCAACCAGGGCTAGTAAATCTTCCTGGAGTAACCCGAAATCCCAGTTTATGTACACCTTCAGCAAATCAAATCTGGCCACTTCTGTGCTCAACCTAGTAAATTCAGGAGGGGTGATATTAAAAGGTCTTCAAAGAAGAGATTTAGAGTCCTGAATCGTAACTATACTATTTCAAAACAGAAGTGACTTTCAAAGAGTCAGGTTAGCTTTACCTGCATTGCTAATAGAGATGCATCCAGAGAGAGTGAGTGCAAGTAGATTTTATTTGAAAATATCTCTTGACTTGGAGAAGGAGTAACTTTCTAGGTTCAACTGAGAAAAGGAAATGCTTGTATCATTCAGCTGACCTATTTTAGTGTGCCCATTTTGAGAAGAAACTAATTGTTCACAAAAAGTTCCTAATTTACCTCTGATTGCAATCTAAAAACAGCTTTAGAGGTAGATATTTTTTGCTGGAAATGTCCAACGCAAGGAAAATTATCCCTGCCCTCTACATTATTTCAGAGTCTACTGAGTTCAAATGAAGTTATTTGAAGACGGCTGCAGTCTTTGTTTGTCAATGAGACAAGCTGCAAAGATGAAAAGGAGAAGTTTTAAGGATTGCTCTGGCCATGGAAGAGAAGAGGATTATTGCATTTCAATTTTCATAATCTCATCAAGACTATTAGAGTCTTTTCATCTCAGCAGAAAGCAAACTTCCCTCATGAATGAAAGGGTAGCTGGGTCTGCCAAAAAAGCTATGCCAGAAATTGTAAACCAGCAGATGAAGGTTACTGGAAGATGCTGGTGTAGGACCCAATGAACAAAAAAACTATTGAGGTTGTCCTATTGCCTCACATTCAGACTTATGCAAGTGTGTCATTATTCTGGAGTTTTGTCTGATTGGTCTAGAGGCAGACTCTGCTTTCATGACTTCTTCAGACATGAGTACATAGCACAGGGCCTCTCACCTCAGGCTCTGCAAATGCAGCTTTATGGTGGCCAGCCCTGGTGAGTAGAGACACACTATACTTGCACTGAACCCTCAGACCTACAACTCTGATCTCTGCTGGCTGAAAGAGTCGTGCCAAAGCACAGCTTTCCTGCAGGCCTTTTGTGGCCTGCTTTGAGAGATCTGCTGTGATTTTCCCAGTTGTAATTCTGTATGAAACCAAGCCAGTTTCATACAGTTTCAGGTTTCACTGCTAACCTTCCAGGCAACTCCCTGAGTAAGATGCAGGCAAGCATTTAATAATCTTAATTCCCCATTTTGTTGACTCATTTTTTTACCTCCTGCAGTCAACTCTTGGTTTTTTAATGTATTTTCCTTTCATCTTCTGCTCATGGCTGTCACACTGGTTAGAAGATACTTCTATTAACACCAGAGCTATTGAGGTAATAACATTCCCTTTCTCAATGCAACTGGGTTTAAGAAATGATCAGTATGTTGTACTTATGCACCAAATTTTCTGATGTCCACAGAAATATACATAAATAAGTAAACTGACGCACCTCTGTTATTTACAAATTCCACAATGAAAATGCCATAACTCTGGTTATATATGTGGGTCTCCCCCATATATAATGTATGTGGGGTCCTACATGTAGCCTTTCAGCATGGGTACAGTGGCACCAGAAATACTTATGTCACTTGTACCTTGATTTCACTTCCTCCTGAGGCATATAGAGTCACAGTCCTAGTTGCTGCATTCCAGCTCCCATCCAGTTCCCTCAGTCAGGGGAAACTGACCAGCAGTTAAGAATGTGCTTCTTCCTTAAGTTCCATCTCCATATTCGTATCGTTTATATCATGCTAATTCCCTTCCATATCAGCAGCACTCCTATCTTTCCTACCAAAAAGTATTTCCTTTGCTAACATCATACATCATTATTTCAACTTGGAGTAATGACAGCATGTTAGAGCTGCAGAAACCAGCAGGGGTTTCCAGATGGCAGGCTCTGTATTAAGCAGAAAAAAGACTGTACACTCAGGATGGTTTACAGCAACATCTGCCCTGGTTCCTGGAATGATAGCTTCACAGGGAAAATAAAATTACAATGGCCAGCTGTCATTTAACAGATCAAGAGACTGAAAAACTTAACAGTTGTGTCCAGTTATTCTGTGTGCATTTATTAGTGACTTTGGAGAGCATAAAATCATTAGAAACATTATGGATTCTTGGGGGGTGCAGGGAGAGACTTGAAATCACTAACATAGATCAGTAGAATTAGCTAAAGGGGAAGAAGGATCTTGAAATTCTTCCTTCTACTTTTCCATAAGAGTCTAATAATATAACATGTCTCATTCCCTAAAAGAACCCCCACAGTTTAGGACTTCCTTATAATGGTGGAAGTCACATTCCTGAAATGTAGCTAATGAATCATGCTTTGAAGTAGAAAAATTATGTTACTGTATAGAAGTAAATGGGTTGTTTGGCAAAAAGTAACACAAGTTTTTATGCTAATATTCTGTAGACATTACCACGACAATTTTTCTACTTTGAAAAGACTTTAGAAAACTCCTATAAGTAATACTCTCCCTTAATTAAGAGTTCTTCTCTTTGATTCTGCTCTAACTTCCCTGACAGCCAAAATCAAGGCCAAAATGTGTTCTCTTCCAGATGGAGGACTTAATTCTCTTACCCAGCTCCACTTTTTTTTCAAATAAATATGGATTTTTAAATCATTTACTAATGCTTGTTTGAACCAACAAAATTCACTAAATCTCATTTAGCTGGGAGCATTTACTGCAAGGAAATGCCCAGTGGGAAAGACAATGAAAGTCAATAATGGATGTTATTGTTCTCAATTAGACAACAATTTTGTTCATTTCTCTCTTCTCCATGTGCTGGATAAATCCACTTTAAACTATTAATGGTGTATTTTAAACAGTATCAGTCAATACCAGTCCTGTTCTTAACATGCTCAGTAGTTGCATGATGACAAAGCCTCATGAGCACAAAGTGCTGTTCCACTTTTGCAGGACATTGATGGAGGACTCCTTGTATCAAACACCTATTTTGAAGAAAAGATACAGCCCAGACACTTCTTTCATGGCAAAAAATACTTCCTTTAAGCAAGTTCTGTCCTGTAAATAGAAACAGGAAAAATCCCTGGATACACAGATTGCTGACCTGCAGTAGATTCACAGGGAATTGGTACACTAATAAGGAATGCTTCTCCAGAGTACTGGTGGAGTCTGAAGTACCTCTAGCCTGAAGAATTATCACTCCTAGTAAAAGTGATCCTTTTTCCCCTTATGAGCGAATAAAATGCCTTAAATGACATGTAAATAAGGTTGGGAATTGATGAGCTGTATTTTAACAAATCCTTTTTCTGGTGATGCTCAGATGCTTCTGCAAATGTCTCTCAGCTCATTTCCTTTTTCCTAGTTAGCACCAGTGAGTGCTCCTGTGCAACCTTAACCAACGATCCCTCTCTACAAACTCTCTTTCCATTGACATATGTAAGTGTTTCAAAAGCAAGTACAGTCTGAGCTGTTTAAAGAAAATTTGTCAGTGTTTTCATTACAATGTCACAGCTCTCAATTTTGCTGGACAAATGAGAAAGAATCAAATATTAGCAAGAAATACTGCATTACACACCACTCCCAGTAAACCCTGAGAGGCACACCCAGGGTAGTAATATGAAATCATAGTTTGAATTGGAAGAGACCTTAAAGATCATCTAGTTTCAAACCCCCTGCCATCTTCCCTTCATGGTCTCTCAAGGTTGTGCAGCTCAGCTGACAGCTGCGTGGGATAGTACCACATATGAGAAACCAGAATTCATTCTCAGATAAATCCCTCCAGTGCTCCATTTTGCAGCCAAGTTTCATGCAAATTAGTTTGGATATTTTCCTTACTTTGGATATCTTTGCATAACTATCAGTTTAGATTCATTCTAAGCTTGACAAGTTGTGATTAAGGTATAGAGAGATTATTGGCACTGAATATATCAATCTGGACTTCAACCTCCATATGATTCCTATAAAACTAGTGAAAAAAGCATTCCACGGATTATGGAAGTTATTTCCAACTTAATTAAGAAGTCAGTGAGAGCATTTGTACAAGAACATGTATGTGCCTCCACAGTCAAGTGGTATCAATCTGTCTCAAGGGAAAAAAAAAAAAGCCTCAGAGAGTTTTAAGAAGTTCTGAGAGAGAATGAGGGAGTTCAAGAAACATAGACCAGGAATATTTTTCAGGTACAGTTTTTTTTCTACACGAGACAAGATTAAGAGTTCTCTGATGCAGTAAAAGCTGAACAGAAGAGCTCATAAACTGTCATGCAACACAGTGCTAGCCATCTGCTTTCAAACGTGCAGTTTTTCTAGAAGCAAGGACATCTTCTGCTGAAGGAAGTAACATCCATTTTGGAAAATGAGAATGACTAGCATTTTACACCATTGTGAAACTTCTAGAGACAGGATAAAACTGCTTTGAAATATATCTTTTTCCTAACCTTAATTAAAACTGCATGCTCTGAGATTTTTGAAGTATTATGCACTACACAATCTATCTCCCAAAACACTAGGTAAGGAGAAGGATGCATTTTTCCTGTGGGTTATTTTTTAAATTCCTTTATCCTTTTTCCCTCTTGCTAACAACCCTGTGAACTCAAGAAGTCTAATGGCCTAATGGTGAATCATTATTCCTTGATTGTGGCTTCATGATTATAGGGAATGACATAAGCTCATTGTGATGCAGGCTTGGAAATTATTCAAAAGAGGTTTTATCCTTTTTACTTATTATAGCTACACAGATCCATTTTATAACTGTATTAAGGCACTCTGGGGCTTACATTACCAAGCCATTATAACACTTCTCAAGTGCCTGACAAAGCAGTACTTCTCACTTTTTGTCTTACAAAACAAAAACATTTTGTGCAGGTAACAGGGAATATTTTGGGTCTGTCTGTGAAAGACTCACATGTTTTGCAGCATGCTTTTTGAAATGAGAATTCCACGAAGTTACAAAGTGCATTAAATTTCCGTATAGAATATTTTCTTCTTAAAGTCTGGTTAAGGAAGAAAATTGACATGATCTGGATCTTAGCAAGCAGAATTTTAATGAAAAATCCAAGCATGCTAATATCACATGTATGAAATAATTTTACATGACACTGCTGTGTTTTTATACACATACACTCACACATGCATATACATATATATATGCACATATATATATTAGTGTGCTCTTACTACCAGAGGGCAATGAAAATCTGTATTAATTGTCCTGAGTGTGAGAAATCAGAATCTTGAGTTTAAAAAGACTGTAAAATTCAAAGAAAAACAGAAGAGAGGAAGAGTAACCTAATGAAAATCTACATCTAATATAGTGTGGCAAATTTTATCAAGGAGTATGAGATAGTAATGCAATATGTAGAACAAATATCTTGTTACCATGTAAAAATTCGCCAGTGTCCTTCCTACATTTTCCTTTTCATGACACAAAATTTCCATGGTTTTGTGTTGATTTGCAGACTGAAAATTGTCAGAAACTTCCTGCATACCTTCAGAGCCTTCAGTGTCAATTATCTTTCTGTAGACATTTTTTTTGTTTAATTCCAGTTTTTCCAGTACCAGTCAGTCCTAATAGAATCATAGAATCCTTTGGGTTAGAAGGGACCTTAAAGGTCATCGAGTTCCAATCCATACCACCAGTGCAAGAACATGTGGAAAACAAACAGAGAATACAAATCCTAGGCAACAGTCAAATGAAGCTATTGATTCATTAAACATCATTTGATAAGTATTATTTTGTTCTGTCAGTGAATCCACAGTTCCTTTTGTGGATAGCACATAGATAGATCCCTCCCCATAGCCACGATGACAAGGACATCAGAGAGCAATATCTGGCTCACTTTCCAGGGTAAGGCTGTGCAGTCTCTTATTTGGTGGCTGTAAGCAGAAAGATAACACAACCAGAAGCATGCTAAGAAAGGAATTCTTTTAAAGACAAGTTAACTCACTAAAGCAACAGGCATGTTTGGACTGGAATATACATATGTAGGTGTGGATGACAGGAAAATACCATGAACTTTCAACTACAATACTGATTTCCCAGAATCTAAATGAAGAGTGGTATTTATTATATGCATAGTATTTTAAGGTGATGGATAAATTCTTGCTCACCTGTGATTATTTCTCTTTTCAGGCAGTAGCTGGGTAACAGTAAGCCAACATGAAAAGCATGAAAAACATGACAAGCATGAAAAAAAACAGGTTTATGTAACAAGTCACTTTGATTTGATTTATGTTTTAGCTTTAACATATTTGTTATGAGATTGTTATGAGATTACCTTAGTTTAACACACTGCATATCAGTCTTATGCCTTGGAAGCCCCTAGAATGCTTATACACACAGTATCTGCATATCAGTCTTATGCCTTGGAAGCCCCTAGAATGCCTATACGAACAGCAGCATTTCTGTCCATTTGTGGTTCTAAAAATTGCAATTTTTGTGTCAGTAACATGAGGTTCCTGTTTATCAGGGACTACAGTACCTTCCTGTGCTAATCACAGTGCTTTTCCCAGTGATAGACTGTATCCAGAGGAGGGGCTGAGGCAGCACAATGCCTCTGTGCTCCCAGGACTCTGCAGGCACCAAACATCAGATGATGTGGAGCTGTGGACAGCCTTGTCAAGAGTGCAGTGAGAGCAAGCCTGAGGAAGGAGAATGCTCTGGAGACTTTCTAAGTAATACAAAGCACATATATGTACCCACTCAACCCATTTCAAGGCAGAAACACTGTAGTAGTAAGTTTGGTGCTAACTCAGTTGTTTTCTTGTACTTCACCAGCCATAGGTTAAGCTGTGCCTTAACTGCTGTGGTGGGCTTATCAATTCTTGAAGAGACCTTTTTTATGAGTCAGGTAAATAATGCATCAAACAAAGGTGCCTTTTGGATACATAAATAAAATTACACTAGTGAAAAAGGAATTATTGTGTATGAGGACACTACTACAGACAAATACAAATCCTTCACTGTAACTTGATTATAGGATATTTTATGATTCAGGTCTTGTCAGGCTCCTTTGTCAAATGTTTTCTTCTCTTTCCAAAAGTCCGGGTCAGAATCAAAATTTCAGAGTAAAGGCAGATCCAGTCGTGATTCTGCAATCATAGCAATTAGTATTCAGACTCATGTTGAAGTTCACCTTCATCCAACCAGTCCAGTAGGATGGCTGTTTGTGAAACACTTTGGAGATGGAAATTGCTGCAGCTTACAGGATATCAGAAAGATATGGGCTTCGGCAAAGACACCACTCGTTGACACAGCACTCCATTGAACCAAGACCACAGAATCACAGAATAAGAGGGGTTGGAAGGGGCCTCAAAAAAGTATCTAGTCCAATCCCCCTGCCAGAGCAGGAATACCTAGACCAGGTCACACATGAACTTGTCCAGATGGGTTTTGAACATCTCCAGAGAAGAAGACCTCACAACCCCACTGGGCAGTCTTCTTGTTCCAGTGTTCTGTTACCCTCACTGTGAAAAAGTTTTTTCTTACATTTCTCTGGAACCTTCTGTGTTCCAGCTTGTACCCATTCCCTTTGTCCTATCATTGGAGGTCAGATCTCATACTCTGAATATGAGACCTAAACCCACTTCTGCCCAGGTATGGCTTTCAGTACTGAACAGAAGAATTCTTGGGATTCTTTTTACTGAAGCATAAAGTCAGAAGCACAGATACTGAGCAATACAACTATATTTCCTGTGTGTACCATCATTAAGTTGAACAGACAGCACATATAAAAAATGGAGTGGACAGTACAAGTAAGTTGTTACATATTAAATATTTATAAAGGAAATAAAATAAAATCAGTCCCTAAAAGTCTAAAATTGATGAGCCAGGTAAGTAATGTGTGAAGCAAAGACTGCCTTTTTGATACATAAATAAAGTTATACAAAAAAAAAGGAATTATTTTGTATGAGGACACAACAACAAGCAAGAATGTATGTTATTGCTTCATTCACAACATCTGGAATTAGTAACAAGTGGCAAAAATGTTTTTCATTTTAAATGGAGACTTTACTTAAGCATGAGGGAGAAGGTCAAATGTTCATACAATACAAATATGAGCAGGCTTTTGAATATGAGCTTTCTTGTGTGCAAATAATGGAAACAAACTTGTTTCAGACCAAAAGGTTTGGAAGTGGCTACCCTTGGGAGTACAGTTATATTTTTAATGGCTCTGCTGGTGTCTAACTTTCTGAAACGCAGACACTGATAAAAATTATGAGCACCAAACATCTGTATTTCATTATGATTAGCAGAAAAAAAGGAATTTTATTTAATCTCTCAAAGCACACCGTAATCATGAAGGAAGGAGGCTAGAAAGATCATAATGGTTTCAAAAACCTCCTCAAATGTGAAATTGAAACAAGAAATGAGAGACAAAGACAGCAATTTACATAAGCACATATAGAGAGATCTCTCTACTTGGATAGTTAGGAAAAAAATACTATTTCTATCTATCTATAGTAATACAAATACAAAAGCACCTTCATATAAAATTTTTAGTTTGTAGAGCTCCCCCCTTTCTGTTTTCTCTCTGATTACAGGATTATTCAGAATACTGAGTTTCCATCACACATCTCATGCACAGTGAATCTCAACATTAATCTGCAAACACATTTATATGACTCACTCTGATTAGCAAGATGAAGACTGTAAATCTTCATGTCTCTCTAAGATAGTTGTATGTAGTATCATGAGCCCACAGGCAGAACTTTTCTATTAATTCATTGCCCTGTACTTTCCATTAATTGATAAATCTTTAATGCTTTTAACATATAATCAGGCAAGTAAAAGAGAAGAGAGACAGAGAGGGAAGAATTATGAATGCTCAGCTCCATACACCCCAAGAAAGTAAATATGCTGGAAAGTGTATGTAATTCTTCATTTTCGAAGAGCCATCTTTAGTGACTTTCTTTCAACTCTTGGAATTTCTGATGTGTTACAGCTGTTTGGTGATTACAGGAATACTTCTATTTGTAACCTCCTTAAATGGCTTTGACTTTTCCATTTTATCTCCTCATCTTCAATAGTTCTGTGCATCACATGGGCTCTCCTACCAGCCAAAGAATGAAAATGGCTTGATTCCAAGCCCATGATTGAAATTCTGGAGTCGCCCAGAAGTGTGGCTGGTGGGTGGGTCAAAGCCATCCCTCCCCAAAGCAGCAGCAGCTGCTGCTGCCTTCTCCCAAAGACTGACAAGATCTGATTTTCTAAAGGAGGAACACTTCTCTCCTGACTGGAGTATCATTTTTGCATTAGCTAAAAATAATTAACATTTTAATGTTCAAAAGCAATCTTGACTTCATTTTAGCAGAACTGTGCAAAAAGTAGGACCCTCTTAACTCTAGGGAAAATATCAATTCCTGAAAAATCAGGGTTGGATCTTAAGTTTCTCCTAAAATTTTTTCCCCAAAAGGCACCTGTTTCAATTTGTGCATCTCCTCTGATTCTAAAGGGGAAACTAGAATAGAGAGAATACAGTGTTAAAATTGTAAGCACAAACATGCAGAAACTACCACAGCCTTTTTAATGGTCATGCTTCAGAAGGATGCTGAGAGTGACTGCTTGAGTTCAGCTTCCTGCTGTGAGCGTAAGTCTGAGGTTTTGAACTTTTAATATTTCAGAAGATAATGCCAGCCACTGAAATATGCTGCTAAGTTTCTTAGCAGAGCTCCCGAATTTGTCATAGTAATTATTTTCAAGTTGTCTTCCAAATACACTACTTTGGGAATCCGTTTCTGTGAGCTGTTTTCTGGGAAGATGTTGCATAAATTCCAGGTACAAACAGTAAAAGTCGTGTTTGTAACCTGTAGGCCAAGCCAGGTGAGGTAAGCACTTCACTAGTATTCCACCTTTCTGCATAAACCGTCAAGGCAGATCACAAATTATTGCACCATATGGTCAACCCTTCCAGGACTTCTCTTGCTCATACCTAGTAAATTACCTTGGGAAGTTACATAAAATCACACTTTTTAAAGTCAGGTGACTCAATTTGTCACTTTAACTGCTTATACCAATCCAAAGCTGTTACAGACATCAGAGATTCTCCTGAGCTTTCAAATGTGAAAACTGTGATCTTCTTAAATGGAGCAGTTAAACTCAGACACCGGTTTTTAAAAGTGTGGATTATTTCCTATGGACTTTTATTGCTTGATCTAGGAATCTGGGATATCAAGTTTCGGTTAGTCTGCTGGAACTTGGCTTTTAACCATCAAAGAACAGTTCAAACTCCAACAACAGCAATTCTGCTCCATTGAACTGCCATTTGAAAATTCCCAGATTCCAGAAATTACAATTATATTTAATTTTCATCTTTCTGAAAGGTTCAATGCTGATAAAGACTAAAGCAAAAGACATGCAGATTCCTAGATAAGGTCCACCAGACTGCTGTTATACTAAATTCTGATCTGAGTTCTGAGACAATTCAGATAAAGATAGGAGAACCTGACAGAGCATAAGAGCAGCATGACCACACCAAGTTTTCCAAAACAAGGCCACATGTAAGTGAATTTCAGATGTTCTAATATCAGAGAGACCACATGTTTTCTGTGGGTGTTCCATCAGCCCTGAACATTTTCCCACAAAATGTTTCCATTTTCACCATTAGACATACTACAATTGAAAAGAAAGGCATGCTACTGAAAAAAGCATCGATCTTCATTTCTTCAAACACTTTTTTTTTTTTAATCTTTCCAAAATGAAATCTCTTTAATGTGAAACACCACAAAACAGCAAGTGGTAAACCAGAACACAGTGATTGTGCTCAAAAACTGTCCCAGTTCAATGAAGGAACGAATTCACATTAACCACTTACTTATGTCCTATGAATAAAGGAAGAAAACTGTGGGGAAGAAGTCTACCAAAATACTTATTATATAAAATATGGTTTTTGAAAAACAATTTTTGCTCCAGGTTTCCCACAAGGTGTATGAATCAGTTCATGAACCAGAACTCTTAAAGAGGACACGGTGCTGAATGTTTAGGATGAGAAAAAATTCAGCTGGATAACCAGGATATATGAAAGCATTTTAATGTGTCCCTTAATTGAGATTGTGGCCTGTAGTCACTACCACTGATTTAAACAAAGGTCCCTTTTGAACAAAAGGCAAGATCCACAGCTGTATTACAGTGTGGTATAGCACATACTAAATATAGTCAAGCTATGTAAAGTGTAACAGTGAAGTTCTCTGGCACTTTGTCAGGAGCTGTGCAGAGGAAAGGGCATTTACTTTCTGTTGAGAGCATTGAGAGTTATTTATCACTGAAAAACTCACTAGACTGAAAGATTCTGCAGAAAACTGTAAGAAATCTACAGTGTGCACTTGCAGCCCTGAAGGCCAGCCATATCCAGTATCACAAACTTGGGGCCAGCAGGTCAAGAGGAGTGATTCTTCCCCTTTTCTCTGCGCTCATGAGACCTCAGCTGGAGTACTGTGTCCAGGTCTGGGGCACACTGCACAAGAATGACATGGAACTACTGGAGAGGGGTCCACACGAGGGCCACAAGAATGATCACGAGACTGGAGCATCTCAGCTGTGAGGACAGGCTGAGAACTTAATCTGTTCAGCCTGGAGAAGGTGCTGGAGTGACCTCACAGCAGCCCTACCAGTACCTGAATTTGGCCTAAGGGGAGAGCTGGGGAGGGGCTCTTTTTCCAGGGCATGTAGTAATTAGGATGAGGGACAATTGTTTTAAACTAGAGCAGGGTAGGTTTAGGTCATACATTAGGAAAAAGTTTTCCTCCAAGAGGAAAGTGCCAAGTGAGGCACTGGAACAGGTTGCCTGAAGAGGTGGTGGAGGCCACATCCCTGAAGACATTCAAGGCCAGGCTTGCTGAGGCTCTGAGCAACCTGATCTAGTGCAAGATGTCCCTGAACAATGCTTTGAGGGGGTTGAACTAGAAGGCCTTTGAAGGTCCCTTCCAACCCTATGATTTTATGATTCTTAAGTGTTACTGAAAGCCTGCTGTGGGAGACTTCTGAAAAGACCAAGACATCTTCTCAAGGTCTCACTGTGGCTGTTAAGAATGAATCTTGTCTCAAAAAGTTAGTGCATAAACACACACTGGTACTGTGTGTGGGGGGCAAAGAAGCATTGGTTTTGTTTAAGTTTGCCAGTGAAATTGTACATGCGTAGACAAAGCCTAAGGTGAATATATCAACTGTGTTTCATTTCAGACAATGACCCTATAGCAAAAGTAATCTTTTTTGCACTCTGAAGTTGTTACCAAGCAGTTCACACCCTCCTCTGCTCTCCTGAACATATCAGTGAAATGTCATCCTCTTTCTGACCATCTCATTCTGACAACCAAACACTCCTACTCAGAACAGTGGAGCACTATCAACCTGTCTTCTGAATGAACTCTTCTTGTGGGGTTCCTCCATAACTTCTTAAAGCTGGGCAGACTAATCAAGGTGCTGTTGCTCCTGCACAGAGCCCAGGACAGGAGAAATATTCTAAAAAGGGGAAAAAAAACAGTTTTCAAAATGGGAACTGAAGTAAGGAGCAGCTTCCTAAGCAGCACTGCAATGATCCAATCTTTGCCAGGAGTGGTGGAGAGGATGCAGGGCTATTACTGATCCCAGCATCCCAGCAGAACTTCATAATGCCATGCTTGAAAGACTGGACATATCTGAAATTCTTCTTTCCTTGTGGCAGCTGAATGACAGCATTCTCCTTTAAAAGGACTGCACTGACTACCAAAAGCAGCTGCTTTGGAGGGAGACCCATTTCTAAGGCAGGCTCAGAAATTTTGGGTGATGTTACGGGCAGCTAGAGGATCTGGTGAGAGTGAGTCCCTGATATCTGTTCTATTTGAAGAACAGTCTTTGTCTTCATCACAAAGCTACTTGGCCTTGATTTCCTATAACCTTGTATTTGAACACACCATTTGCTTTTCCTCCCAAGATATATAGTGTGATATTTTTAGAACAGCAGCAACACATGCAGTTGAGTCTTTGTTTGTTATTGCTGTTCAGCTATTTAGTCAGTGGAGTTAAGTTCTATGTGAATTGCTCCTAGATCCTTTGTTAAATCAAAAGTTTTCTTTTCAAAAAACAATACAGACATCTAGCAGAATATTTACAATTATATTTAGGTGTCTTAAAAGGCAGATTAATACCTAACAGATCAGAGTTTCAACATCAAGACTTCTAGACTGAGATGAAATATTAATAAAAGGATAAAATATCAAACTTTCTATTTCAGAATAGATATTCCTCAGGTTATCGTATCTTGTTTTAACTCACAGAATCACAGAATCACAGAATGACCCAGGTTAGAAGGGACCTCAAGGATCATGTAGCTCCAACCCCCCTGCCTAGCAGGGCCACCAAACAAACACATTTACTAGATCAGGTTGCCCAGGGCCCCGTCCAACCTGGCCTTGAACACCTCCAAGGATGGGGCATCCACAACCTTCCTCGGCAGCCTGTTCCAGGACCTAACCACTCTCCTAGTAAAGAACTTTAACGAAAGAAGGGGCTGACAATCATGATCAATGTAATCAGCCAGAATCCATTTATTGAGAGCATCAGACAAGCTTATATACAGCTATGGTTAACCATGCCCACTACTCACTCCGATTGGTCACATGTTACATCCATCAATGTAGAACCCTCCCCTTGCGGTTTCTCTCTTTCCTCCTTCCGGTACAGTTGACCACGAGTTCCTTGTTCACTAGTTCTTCGGCACCTCCCCCAGGCCGCCAAGGACATCACCCGACTATGGCTCCAACCTGGCGTGGTCTGCCTCAGGCCTCGATCGCTGTCTTTGTCTTGCTCTGAGAACTTGATGGCAGTCGTTAACTCCCTAGCCTGTGCCCATCTCCCAACAGAACTTCCCCCTAACATCCAACCTAAATCTTCCCTCCTTCAACTTGGATCCATTTCCCCTAGTCCTGCTATTGTTAGCCCTTTCAAAGAGTTTACTCCCTTCCTGGGTGTAGGTTCCCTTCAGGTATTGAAAGGCTGCA
>VZTY01011172.1:68550-120351 GCA_013400935.1 Turnix velox
ACCACCACCCTCTGTCTGCAACCTTTCAACCAATTGCTTATCCATCTAGTTGTCCATCCATCAAATCCACTTCCCTCCAATCTGGAGATAAGGATGTGGTGGGGGACCATGTCAAAGGCCTTGCTCAGGTCCAGGTAAATGACATCGGTCGCCTTCCCTTCATCCACCATCGCAGTCACTCCATTAACTACATGTTGGATTTTAAAGTCATACTCTCCAGAGTGACACAAAGTATGACAGCATGGCAGAGAAAGGACAGGGCAAAGTTATTCAAGGTAATTTACCACTTTGACTGAAAAATTCAATCCTTTTTTGACAGTTATGCTTATATGTGTGCTTTGTTGCACATAGCTAGATTATTTGTCTCGTAGCATTTGTATTTGCAGAGCCTTACACTTTAAGTGGATCCAGAAAGAGTGTTGCTGAAACCAAACTGCCTATTCATCAGGAAATTAGAAATCTTTGCATCAGTTCTGAGTCACATGTTCTTTAGAAGCCAGTATTTACAGATTCATATGCTTCTTATTTTGCCATTGGCATGTTATGACTGGGATTGCTGTCTCAGTGGTCCGGAGACAATACTTGCATTCATATTGTTCTCACTAACAAGAGTAGCGATAAAGACATCCATCCTGAAAATGAGAGCCTGAACTCAGTCTCTTCAAGCTGCTTTTTCCCAGGTGATGATGTTTATTGAACACTATTGATTCTTTAGAGTCCCACAGAACCCCTATCTGTCTAGATTAATGTGGAGCCATTCTTAAAAACTTAATAATAAAGAACTGTGAAAAGAAGATGATCTTTGAAAATACAGATTTAAAGAATTATTGATATTCACTTGCAACACACCTGTAACACTCTGAGCTTGTTAGAGCTTTGCAATTGTTTTCAGTGTGACCTGTTATACTGTTTTCTGAAGTTACGAGGATTAAGCAAATGTAAACCATTAGCAGTCACTGGACTGCTAAGCAGTTCACTGACTCATAACAAATACACATAACACCGATTTATTGAGGAGAAGAAGAAAACAAGAAGAAGGGCAGTGTACATTTTGGAGAATTCACTGTAGTTCTTCATAATGCAAACAATATAAAGATCAAACATCAGTTAACTACAGGGAATAGCAATCATGGAGATAACATTTTTAAAGATTTTTTTAAACAAAAGTATTCTCCTGCCCATGCTTCCTGGATCTCAGAAATCAGCAGCAAAACCTTACTGTTCCTACCAACTGGGAAAGAACTGGTTAAATCTCTTGCCTTTGCAGAACTCTAGCCTCATGGGATAATTTGTCCTAAAAGCTATTACACTTGGAATTAGGCATAGTAGACAAGCAGCCCTGTGCTGATGACTGACCTACTCCAGGCCCATAGCATTTTCCAAGATCATAGATCCTGTGTGTGAAAGATCTTGAGAAGGAACTTCAGATCTGTTGGGAGCAGGAACGCATGATGTGATTTCTGCCTGTAGGACCTTACTACAGCAACCTTAAAAAATTCAGAAGAGACCACTATTCTTTTGTATCAGCAACAAATGACTTCTTTATGTTTATCTTTTCTAAAAATGCAAAATGACATACTTCAGATGAGAGAAAAGGATGGGCACAAGTCACAGGTTTGAAGGAACAGAACAGATGTGAAACATCCATCTGCTGATGGATGGGGGGGGGGAAGCATGTAAACAGGCAGCTGTCTATGAACAGATATGTCTCATCTGATGGGCAATATCATAATCTTTGAAACCATTAGTGTGATGATAGAAGTGGATGATTCATGGATTGAAAGTCATTCAAAAACTAGTATTAGTTTTTTTCAGGACCAGACAGATAACTGAGACGGTTAGGTGAGGTTGACATCAAGGGGTCCATGACAGAGGTTTACAAAAATCACTGCAGGAAAAGATTTCCATCCAACACAATAAAATACCAAGAAGCCACAAGAGAAAATGAAATAACTAGCAGATCTGGTTTCTGAGCAGTAGACAGGCAGGAGAACAAGGGTATTTAGTAAAGGAATCAAAGACAAGAGTACTGCTAGAGAACAACTGCCTTGGCAGCAGATAGCAGGAGCATAGAGGAGAGGAGAAAGGAGCTGTATTCTGAAGCAGACATATGGGACAGTGTATATTAGAAGGGACATGACAGCTGGTGCAGCTCAAAGAGGAGATACCAGAGTAGAGTTTCTCATGCACAGCCACATGACTGAGGATGTTAAATATTTGCATTACCAAAATCAACACAAAAGGTAGGAGAGAGTACAAGAACAAACAACATCCTTTGCTTGAGTAGCAGCTGGAAGGAAATTAATTATTCCTTAGACACGCAAGGCCTGGGAATAAAGAATATGATCAAAGAAGAGAGACTTGCGATCAACTGGGAATATATTAAAGGGAGAGAAACCCACAGATATGAGCTGACCACAAGATAACAATGACATCTAAATGTAATGCATTTATAATAAAAAGCAACAACATTCCCATGATTTACTTAAAGAGAAACATTTTTTTATTGTGAAAGACATTGACAATAATTTAATTTTTGCTCCTGTCATCCACGGTCAATAAAATTTCAAAACAGATCAAACACAGAGACTTGTTACTAAGGTGGTTAGAAGATTTTAGTTCTCAGTTGAGGACACTTGAAAGCCTTGATTAAAATTAAAGCTGAATGAACATAAAAGTAAACTTGCCATCTGTAAGTTTCTTTTGAAAGGGAAACTGTGATATAAATGGCTACTTCTGTTGGCACAAGAGGGGAGTATTTAACCTGGTCATGTGGTATTTTGGCCAAAAACTATGAATGCAAAAAAGTGTTGGTGAATAAAAACATCTTTCTAGGATCAGTGGGCAAAAAATTTTGAGTTTTACTAAAATATAAAATCACCTCAGCAGGGTGCTCTTAGATCAAAAGATGTTGTAATTGTTATAGTGTCTGTGTGGAGTTTTCCCTTCTTATCTCATCCATGTCTTCAGATCTCTGAACTCCAAACTCATCATCACCTGCAGCCTACAATGTGAGTTTCCAAACCCATCCTTTTATGGGAGACATCCCTTACCTTTCATAACTAGATGATTTCCTTCAGGAAATTCTGTTGCCAAGCTCTCACAGACTATTTTTTTCCCCTGGCTTTCAGATTAGCTGCTAGTTTTATTTGCCTGGTTCCTACCCTTAATGAAAACAAAACCAAAAATTCCCCAAGTTCTCAAGATTCTGGTCTCTGTTTGCAGCTGGCCTCCAAGGTTTTGGTCTAGATGAGCTCTGCCTCTGTTCAGGCTTGGCAGACGCTGCCGATCTGCAGTGATCAAAGGCAGGAAGCATCCAGCACACCCCCTCCCCAGGCTCCTGACCCCGTTGCAACATAGTCCCTGAACAGAACCTGTCATGTGGTTCCCTGGTCCGTGGTGTGTTATACACCCACACAGAGGCTTGCTGACTTCACTACATCTCTGCCTATACATCGTTTTTCTTCCACGGTACAGTACTTTGTATCTTCATAACATTTGAAATTCTTCAGTTGTAGAAGAAAAAGTGGACCTAGGCTGCCTTTCGTGTCTGCAACACATAAAGCTGTTCTGAAACATGTTTGTTTTGGTTTTGTTTTTCCCTAAACAAACACAAATCTCCCTTTTACTTGGCTTGGTTTCTTGCAATATAAATTCAACTTTTGTTTTTGTGTGACGACAGGGGAACTGCCGAATGATGATGTCATGATAAATGAAGAGAATATAATTGTGCAATTTGACAGGAAACCTGACTTTTGGTTGGACTGTACACAATTCTTTGTTTTTTACTGCTTAACCACTTCAATATCATGTCTGATATTTTTTGTCATGTCAACTAAGGCATAACAGGTCACAGTGAAATTCCTAAAAACTCTCTAGAGTTTCTCTCAGTGAAAGGTGAGAGTGTCATAAAGGTTCAGATGATGATAGATTCACACTTCACTATGTAACATTCTTAAACTAATCTAACTGAACAGATATCCACCAAGGCTGAAATAATAAAGTAACATAAGTCAGGAAAAGATCTAATTATCCTAAGTAAAACATCAAATAGAACATTCTTCAGTGTTTGTGTACTGTCAAAAAATAAAACTCTTAAAGTCCCCTTCAAGCCTACTTTGAAACACTCTGCAGCAGATCCTGCTCCTCAGATTATGCTTGTAGATGTAACAGTGCTTAGTGTCCAAGAAGATAGTATGGTTTCCTGTTTTACTTTTCTCAAAAATACACTTTTTTCAAAACCAGAAAAATAGCTTGGATTTTATTATTGTTTTATTAAAAGAAATATGTTGTTTGGACAGTATTCCTCTATAGAAGTAGCACAATCACAGTTCCTAGTTCCTACTCATTAGTATACTATATATGGTGATAACAAGTCCAGAAAGACATATGATGATATACTTTCAATGGGAAGACACTCAACATCCAAGAAAGGCCAATAGGTTTTAAGCACTATGCTGGTAAGTGTACATTCCTCACTCACTTTTTTCACAGCAGTACAATCTCTTGAATTTTTACACTAACATCATTGCCAAGACTACTGCAAGTTCTTTTGAAACAGTTCTGTACTTAAGCCTTTAAGAATAAAGCACTGATAAACAAAGAATTCTGATCTACTCACCTCTATCTCATGGTCCCAGCCCTGAGGACTGAAAGCCAACTGCATCCTGGGATGCATTAGAATGGGCATGGTCAGTAGGTCCAGATTGGTTCTCCTCCTACTCTATTCTGTCCTCTTGACCCCAGGTTCTGGAATACTGTGTCCAGTTCTGGTTCAAGAAGGATTGGTAGCTGCTTATGAGAGTCCAGCATAGAGCCATGAGTATGATTAGGGGACTGGAGCATCTCCCTTATGAAGAAATGGCTGAGGGAACTGTGTCTCTCTAGCTTGGAGAAGAGGAGAATGAGAGGTGATCTCATTCATGTTTATGAATATCAAGTGTGAGTGTCAGGAGGATGGAGCCAGGCTCTTCTCAGTGACCTCCAATGATAGGACTTGGTGCAAGCTGGAACACAGGAGGTTCCACAGAAATATAAAAAAAAACCTTTTTCACAGTGAGGTTGGCAGAGCAGGGGCACAGGCTGTCCAGAGGGGGTGTGGGCTCTTCTTCTCTGGAGACATACAAAACCCACCTGGATGCCTTCCTGTGTGACCTGGTCTAGGTGTTCCAGCTCCTGCTGGGGTATTGGACTAGGTGATCTCTTCTAACCCCTGACATTCTGCGATTCATTTATTGCAACAAAGAACTCCTCATGTTGACTATCTGTGATGCAAAATATATCTGTGTATGTACACATGTGCACATATGTGTATGTGTGAATACCTCTTCTTTAAATTAACTGGATTGCCACCTGTTTTTTATAATGACTTTAAAAACAAATATACTCCTGCTGAAACCTAAAGATTACTCTCCTTCTTTGTCATGGGGAAAACGGGCAACTGAGTCAAAGTGAAATTCCTGTAGAAGCTAAAGTTAATTTTAGTTTTATTTTCCTCATTCTGGGAAGACTAAATCATAGGAAAGCAAATTTCCAGTTTTAAATAGAATCTGTGTTCCCTTTCTTAAGTTATTTAGGTGCTATGGCAAATCCCTTCCAAAGTGCATGATTCATTTATCTTCTGGATTTATCTATGGACAGAATTGCATCTCTATGAGTATTGTGAGCTATTTATACCATAATGATGAAGTCTTTAATTGTCCACTTATTCATAGACTTTTTTTATATCTATGAATAAATGATTCTGTTTGATCCCACAGGTGATTCCTAATTTATTTATTTTTTCCATTTTATTTGTATATTCTTTCCATTTTAGTTTTTGAAATCAAGGAAGTCTGCATATCCTGCTTTATAGGATTTATTTATTAAAAATTAAAGTAACTCAAAGCTAGATGTGAAAGTTTAGATAGCACCACATATATGGTTTCAGGTTTTTTTTTCAGATCTTTAGACTGTTTGCAGTTCTGTCATGAATATTCTGGGAAAATATGCATGAAGTTACGTCCTTTTTTTGCATAGCTGAAATGTTGCTTTTGAATATAAAATATAAATTGAAGTTCTTTTGTATATACAGCTATGCTATGGAAATAAATGGCACACATCATTAAACTATTTAAATTGTGTATCCTTTATTGTACTATTTCTTTTTGTCTTCCTTCCCTACTACAATGTAGAATTAAGAATATAATAAAATCTAGTTTGCCCTAACCTAATATTTCACCTTACTATTTCATTCTCTGCACCCTGATACGTATTGGTATTCCTGTTTGACCTCATAAAAATATGTATAAATCTGGGCTTTCTTGCTGAACTCCATTCCACCTTGAAAGAGGAATGAGGATGATTGGGTTTTTTTTACAGATAGTGTAGACAGAAGTACTGATAGATGAAAAATAGAAGCAGTCGTTTCATCCTGTATTGTTAAAATACCCTCAAATTTTTGATTCACTATAACACAAAGTCCAAATATATTAGTATTTAGAAAACTTTGAGGCATCTGCTTTTGATGTTTCATCATGTTTAGTGTAGTATTTACCTGGAAGGGCTGAACTGGCACATACGTTTAAAACTTTTCTAAAATACTTCCTTTTAAAATACTCTTAACCTTTCAACTTGCAAATTTTCTCAGAACTGCAAAGAAGAAGGAAAGAAGGTTAGACTTTGTCTCATCTCAGCTGCACATCTATTCTAAGTTGGGAAAATAAAGGGACTGCAATGAGAAAGCTATGAACAAGTGTGTGAAAAGGCATTCTTACCACACATCTCCATGTCTGAATTCTCTTTTGAGGAAGCCAGGCATGGCATTTCTCTGTCAATCGCTGGTTGTCCTGGTACCAAGGAAGTTCATTACAGCATCTGAGGGCATGCAGACAATGCAGGATGAATTTGTGAGGCTGCAGAATGCCCTAGTATGTCAACTCTGCAGTTCCTTGCCATTTTCCATAGGTGAGGGAGAAGAAAGAATAGTGAAAAAACAGTTAACTAGAAATAATGAACATTGTATTACCAAAAACTCAGACTGGGCTGTGTGAAAGCCCATATGGAAGCATAGCCTGACAAAACCTGAAATCTGATCAATTCAAAGTGAATGATAATACCATTCGGTTCAACTCCTATCAAATAATTCAATTGATTTAATAAAATAAGGTTTTTTTTTACTTGAACCACAATATGTTCCAAATTATTAATTTCCTCCCATTAAGCAGAATCAAGACTATCCACTTCCCAGGATCAATTTTCTGTTAGCTTGATTGTCTTTGCTGGTCTTTTCCTTGCTGATAATTTATCCCTCTATATTTGATGTGACTAAAATAAAAGATTCAATGATTACAAAAAGATATATTCTTTTTTTGTTTTTCTACTGATACCTAAGATTGAATTTAATGGGTGAAAATGAGCTTGACTGCAGAGAATGAAGCAATGTACCTGAGGCCATGCCTCAAAACTAGTCCATGATTATATGATTAGAGGGTTGGTCAAAGGCTACATGGATGTGTTGCACTGGATTTGAGCATGCTTTCTGTTATCAGGCACGAAAATGTGCAGCAATGCAAGTACTGAGTGTGGAACCAGCTCATTTTTGCACCTATAGTCTGACACACTCAGGCAGATATTAAACCCAGACGTCATCAACCGCTGATTCACAAAGAATTAAAAGAATAGAAATAATACTTCTGAGGACTTTCTGGCTGAATTTTTGTCAGGCACACATTCCTCTCTTGGTTATGTATGTAAGCTTATACTTCATGCTCAGAGACTACTGGCAACAAATACCAACCAGAGAGCAGTATACACATATTTGGCGGGCAACTATACTGGAATCTGCAAAGGCAGCAAGGTCCTGGTTTCCCTGGTCACCCTCTGTATTTACATGCCAGTGTAATGCACAGGAACAATGAGCTGCTGTGCACTGTCAAAGAGCTGAAGGAGATGGTTTCATAGTCAATAGCTTACATTCAACAGAGGTTTAACAGTAGAGATGGATGAACTGAAAAAGCAGCAAAATCACCAAAAACAAATGAGATCAACATCAGGTATATTCTTCCCCTCTGATGCTAGATGACAGACTAGAGGAGGACAGGGTGACTTCCTGATTGGACAGTCACAATAGGGTGTGATAAGGAGACAATCTTGCTCAAGAGGTCTGGGTGCTTTACTTTCTGTGTCCGTTTTTAACATACTAGGGAAGACAATGGTGATGAATTTTGATGAGGTCCAAAACTTAAGTTTGAAGTGATCTGGAGGTTTTAACATGTGACAGCAAAATGTAAATCACAATTTAATGTGCTCAAAATTATAAACTCATTGCATGAGGGCATAATCATTTAGTTAGGTATGATTTTAAGAAGAAAGAAAGAAAGAAAAAAAGTAAAATTTAAAAATAAATCTTATGCCTCCATATAGGAGGCAGTGTCTTTCCTTCTTACCAGAAAATTAGCATCCAGATGTGCAGTCATATTTCTACTCTTAATTGAGGTGATGTCATTGTTATCTGTGAGAAACTTAGGAGGAAGATATTATCTGTGAGTCTTCTGCTGTAACATCTTCTGATACTTCCACGTGGTGTTCTATTAAAGGTAAAAACACATAAAAATGTATTCTTCATCATTTTTGTAAAACTCTAGGCTACTGTCTGAGCCTTCTCATTTCCATTTTTTACTGGAAGTCTCTGTTTATTTAAGTCAAATTAAGTGACCCATTAAATGAATCACTATGTTTTAAGTGCTGGAAGAAGGGCCATTATGAAAGGCACCAGTTTGGTTAAGGTCCCTTAAGTACGTAGTCTGCAAAACAAACTCTATATAATTTCACAAGGATAGCTGCAGTGCAAATGATTGGGTAATGAAGACACTAAAAACCTCACAATAATTTGGCTTCATTAGTCAGCCCCTTCCAGAATAAAAAGCCTATATCCATAAATGACAAAAGTTACATATTTTATTATTGCACTTCACATAATCCAGTCCTGAGTGGACTGTGATACTAAACATCCCTGTGATGTTGCCACACCACTGGTGAAAGTGGTGTGGAGGGAGTAATCCAAATTTATCAGCTGCTGTCTGCCTTTGGACACCATCACCTCAGCTTCATTAACTACACGTTTCCTTGGGGCAGAAACACAAGCAGCAGCAAACACAAAATCGTGTCAACCTGGAGCAAGAGCAGAGCAGATAAGACCCCAGCAGGGTCTTGAAAATTGAAAAGTTGCATTCAAGTGTGGCTCCTAAGGCACACATTCTGTGTGAAGAACAATGTGTGAAATGCTTTGAATAACTTGTGAATATTGCACTGGCCATGAAGAAAAATTGATGGATTATAAAGTTGGATGATTTATTATTTGTTTAATCAAACAAAAGAATTGTTGAAAAAATATAAGTATGCCAAATCTAACTCCCACTTAAGAAAATGAATGTGCTTTTACTTGAGATGGAAAAGTTTTATAAGAGCAAAGGATATGGGTCTGAACTCAGAGAGAGAGTGGGTAGAAAATCTCCTGTTCATCCCTGAAACTGCAGTTTTCTTCTTTGACTGCAAGTTTATGATTAAGATATTATCATGTGCCATGGTATTGGTGAGTGATTAAACAGCTTGCTAGCAGTTACTGGACAGCAAGGAAAACTCTGGAGCAGATAAATGCAAGATTTACTTTCATTTCTACCCTTGCTCATAACTTCCGTAACCACATTGGCTATACTTGGACTTTGTAAACAAAATGTTTTGACTTGCTATTTCCCTAGACTAACCAGAAGTAAGGATGACTGACTGATCTAAAAACAACTGGCAAACATCAAAGCACACCACCCTTGAAAGCACACGAACCTTTGCATCTGCTGCCGTCTCACTCCTGCAGAGTTAAGTGCTTCAATACATCTCTCCAAGATACCTAAAACAGGATACGAGTTTTTCCCATGCGGAGGTGCTACTATGTCATGGCCTTTGCATATTACAAGAACAAAGATAAGTTCTGGTCCTAGTGACGCCAGGCAAATTGCTTTGACTGTACCAGCCAGGTGAATCCACCCACCGCCTCCTGTTAAGTAACAAAACACAAACTTCAGAAACCAAGAAAGATCATCCAAGACATGTTTACCTTATTGCTCTAGAACTATATATGGGGTGTCAGGTATATTGGTTTGCATCATTGCACTTAAATATTTCTATATTTTTCTTTATCGCAATTGCTGTGTGAAAGCTGGTAATAAATATTTGTGAGTTTTGTTTGGGTTTTCATCTGTTGTGAATTTGCTTGTCCTAATAAGTCAGCATGAACAGTAAGACTAGGTAGAATGTGTAGTGGGTTGATCTTGGCTGGCTACCAGCTGCCTGCCCACCCTGTCCTTTCCTCACTCCCCCTTCTCAAGGAACAGGTTGAGAATATACTATTAAAAGCTCCTGAATCAAGAAAAAGACAGGGAGATTGCTCACCAATTACATTCATAGGCAAACCAGTCTTAACTCAGGGAAGACTAATTGAACTGCTTGTCGACTAATAACAGAGTACAATAGCAATAGATAAAAAAATCCAAAATCGCATCCACTTTACCCTCCTTGCTTCTTCTCTGGCCTAACTGCTCTCCTAACTCTTCTACCCCGTCCTCCACTCCCTGAGCAGCACAGAGGTGGGAAATGTGGGTTATGATCTGCCTATAACACGTCATCTCTCTTTCCTCTTCATATTAACATTGTCATTCTGCTCCAGCATGAGCATTCCTCCACAAGATATAGTCTTTCATTAATCTCTCCAACCTGCCCTTTCCATGGGCTACAGTTCCTCATGGACTGCCCCACTGTGAGACCCTTTTGCAGAGTATAGTGCTTCAGGATCCAACATGGTCTGCCATAGGACCTACTAGAAGCCCTGCTTCTGCATGAGCTCCTCTCTGTGGGCCACAGCCTATGCCAGGAGACAAAACCTGCATTTGCTCTTCATGGGCCACAGCTTCCTTCAGATCACGTCTGCCTGCTGCAATGTGGCTCCTCCATAGAATGCAATAGATATATCTACTCTAACATGGTCCTCCTTGGACCACAGGGAGACAACTTCCACCACCATGGCTTTCCCTAGGAGCTGCAGGAGAATATCTGTTCAGCACTGGGAGTATCTCCTCCCCTTCCTTCTTCTACCACCTTAGTGTCTGTTGAGTTGTTTCCCTCACATTCTTTCACTCCTCTCTTGCATAGCTGCTACATATTGGTTTATTAGCCTGTCTGAAATGTTACCACAGAGAGCCAAAAAATATTGCTGATGGACTCAGCTTTGGACAGCAGCAGGTCTAACTTGGAGCTGGCAGGAACTGGCTTTACTTGACATGGCTGCAGCCCCATGTATTTCTCACAGGCCTCATTCCTGCAGCCCTCCTACAGCCTGAGCCTTGTCATGTAAATCCAATTTGAACAACAAGAAATCTAAAGCCTGCAAAGGCTTTCTGGAACAGCTGGAAGCACTCTAATCATAGCATTTACTTACCTATGAAGTAAGCAACCCAGTTAAAATATTATTAAAGAGCTTTAGTCAGTTTTAGGGCAGGCTGCTGTTCTTCTGATAATACGTATTGCAAATCAAATTGCTTTCAGAAGGCTCAGCATTTCAGCCATTGAGCTAAAATGTCCCAGAGTAGGTCTGGTAACAAACCACACAGCTCAAGTAGGGAACAACAATCAAGGTAATCAAGACATAGACAACTTCATAACTGTGGAGCTGTGGTTGCCATGGCAAGCACCATTTAAAGACTCTAGCTGTGTAGACTAAAAGATTTAGTTTAAAGAGTGTTATTTGTTAATAATGATGACTGATAAACACCTTCTGCATAGTGGTTGAAATTGCATAATCATACCAGCTCTATGGTCAGCCAAATGGGAAATTTTGTGAGACACTTCAACCTCCAGTAAAATTTTTGGTGTTTTAGGCCTTGGCTAAACCAGAAATATATGAAATTATTTTTCTGGCACTGTTTTGGCCCTTCTTACAGCAAGTGTCACCAAGAAACAAAGACCTTGAAATATATGCAGATTGATGTCATAAGCAAGGAAAAGTATGAATTTTTGATTCAGGTCAATGGATGGTTAATTACTTATAGCATTAAAAATTTCATCTGATGAATTATGCTAAACTTATCTTCATATTGGTTTATGTATCCAGTTTTCCCACCCATCATCTACAGTATTCATGACAGTATTCATACATCATCTACCTGGACTTGTGCAAGGCATTTGACACTGTCCCGCATGACATCCTGGTCACCAAACTGGAAAAGAATGGGTTTGGCAGATGGACCACTTGCTGGATAAGGAGCTGGTTGAATGGTCACACTCAAAGAGTGCTGTTTAACATCTTTGCAGGAGATATGGACAGTGGGATCGAGTGCACCCTCAGCAAGTTTGCAGATGACACCAAGCTGTGTGGTGCAGTTGATACACCTGAAGGAAGGGATGCCATCCAGAGGGACCTTGACAGGCTTGAGAGGTGGGCCCAAGCCAACCTCATGAAGTTCAACAAGGCCAAGTGCAAGGTCCTGCACCTGGGTCGAAGCAATCCCAAGCACAGATACAGGCTGGGTGGAGAGTGGCTTGAGTGCAGCTCTGAAGAGAAAGACTTGGGAGTGTCA
This sequence comes from Turnix velox, assembly GCA_013400935.1. Classification (NCBI taxonomy): domain Eukaryota; kingdom Metazoa; phylum Chordata; class Aves; order Charadriiformes; family Turnicidae; genus Turnix; species Turnix velox. The sequence goes on from VZTY01011172.1 coordinate 81,156, forward strand.
GTTGACAACAAACTCAACATGAGCCAACAGTGTGCACTCGCAGCCAAGAAGGCCAACCAAATCCTGGGTTGCATCAAGAGGAGTGTGACCAGCAGGTCAAGAGAGGTGATTTTGCCCCTCGGCACTCCAGGTGAGACCACACCTGGAGTATTGTGTCCAGTTCTGGAGCCCTCAACACAGGAAGGACCTTGAGCTATTGGAGCGGGTCCAGAGGTCACGAAGATGGTCAAAAGGCTGGAGCAACTGCCCTATGAAGGCAGGCTGAAGGAGTTGGGGTTGTTCAGCCTGGAGAAGAGAAGGCTCAGGGGGGACCTTATAGTAACTTATCAGTACCTTAAGGGTTCCTACAGAAAGGCAGGGGAAGGAATTTTTAATATGATATGGGATGGGAGGCCTAGAAACAATGGATGTAAATTGGAAGGGGGGTAGATTTAGACTTGACATAAGAAAGAAATTCTTTACAGTGAGGGTGGTGGAGCACTGGAATGGGTTGCCCATAGAGGTTGTGGATGCCCCCTCTCTGGAGGTGTTCAAGACCAGGGTGGACAAGGCAGTGAGCAGCCTGATCTAGTGGGAGGTGTCCCTGCCTAGGGCAAGGGGGTTGGAACTCAGTGATCTTTAAGGTCCCTTCCAACCCAAACTATTCTATGATTCTATGACTGAACCTGCATTAGAATAGACAGCCAGTAACTGACTAACAAGAGGATCTGAGGTGTCTGACAGGTTAAAATCCAAAAAACTTCTAATATCTGTCAAATGTAATGGGTGATTGACTGCTGTTTTATGGAACCTATGATTTCCATGTGGGTTGATCTTAGGATACTCCCTGTAAGAATACAAACATACAAAAGAAGCATCTATTCTAGCTCATGTGGATTCAAACTACGTGAATATTCCCTATATAAGTCCACCACAGAAAGCGAATAAGAAATGAAGCTATAAAACTTAACCCATTTGAAAATTTTTATTTTGTCAAATCAAATTAAGACTTTGGTTTCTCTTACAGTTTACAGAGCAAAACTCTTCACAAACTTATTTGTTACCAAGAGATATGCATCAGCTTTAAAGAAGCTGGCCTGAGTTTTGCAAACTCAGTTTTCTTGAAGGAAAACTGAATGCTGTATTAGTGAGTACACAGCTGGTGGGAGAGAATATTCCCAGCAGCTCAGCTTTGCAGCCCCCTCTCCTGTGCTGTCTGTTTCAGGCCCTTGGTGCAAGAGAGACAACGGGACAGTCACACACACTGGCACTAGTCAAGGGACTCTAGATTGCTGCCATGCCAGGAGAGGCCGAGGGATCTGGGCTTGCTTAGCCCAAAGAGGATAGGGCCAAGGAGGAACTTTGCTGTTTCCTTCAGCAATGGATAGAATGACTGAGACAAATTCTTACTTGGTGTGCACCAGGAAAGCAAAGAGCAAGAGCTGCACCTCACAACAAGTGATCTAAACCAGTTTTTGCAACGAAGATGACTAGGCATGAGCAGGTTGCCCTGGAGGCTGTGGAATCACCATCCTTAAAAATGCTTCACATTCAAAGGGACAAGGCCCTAAATTATTCTCAGCTGACTTTGAAAATGGTCATGCCTTGAACAGAGGGCTGAATTAGAGACCTCAATAGTCCTTCCAAGCCTCAGTTACTCTGCAAGCCTATGACTTTATTAGAAATGAAGATTGTAAAATGAATTGTTACTCCAAGGCCCAAATAAACTTGAAAGAAAAAAACCTAAAAACAAATACAGGACTCTTTCATATTGATCCTTTCTGTCAGTCACAAGAGATGCCTCAGCAAAGCATTCAAAACTCATTAGCATGATTTCATCTCTCCAGAAATAAATCAGGAAATGAAGACAAAAGATTGTTTGTTATTTTTCCTCTGTATTTTTCATGCTGCTTGGGTGTTTTTTTTTTTTATTATTTTGCATCACACTGCATGATTAATTTCTTATTTACAATCCCGTTAATGTTGTTTTCAGAATCTGTGACTTTTCCAGAAAACTGCCAGATACTGAAAAATACCATAATAAAATAAATGCACGACTGGATTACTCTTTCTTTCATGTCTCCATCTTTAATTGAAATTATGGTTCCTAATTAATCAGAAGATCAATGAGGCAAAAAACCATTAAAGATTGTTGTGGCCTCAGTTACCTGTAGTAAGGAAAGGCTTCTTAGCATTAACATACCAATATTGTGCTGCTGGTTGCAATGAAGTACTTCAGAGAATACCATTTAAGTTGTTTTTCTTCATATGTAAAAATATTGTATTTCTGCACTGGCTGTGGAAGACAGCTGCTGACATTGCTGATGAATTCTTCTTTATAAAATACATGTGCATAAATATTTAAATGTAACTGAAGAGATAATAACAAATACATTTTCCAGTGCCTTAGATTTGGCTTTATGTAATTTAATTTAAAAGCAATGTCAGACAGATTTTTTTTAATATAAAATATTGTTAACAATTAAATATTCAAGGCTCTGATCAACTTTAAAAGCAGCCGCAGCCCTTTGCTATATTAAAGTGGAAGAAAACAAATAAATAAAGTATAGGCTGCTAAGTCAGAAAGGGAACTAAAGATATTTGCTAAAATTGAGGCAGGACATTCTGGAATGAGCAGGTAAAAAACTTTCTGAACGAATAGTACGTCTTTTCCTAGCATGAGTCAGGATAAACAGAATATTGAAATTTTGTAGGTTGTCTCTTGGAGTATGAGAGGCCAAGACCCCTTCAGTCTTAAGTTTTCTGTAGACACCTCAAAAGTGTTGCACACATAATTTACAAATTCTACTTCACACTGGCCCAATATGTTGTGAAAGGCAAGACTGAAGGCTTAATACAGCTCATTAACTCTACCATACTTTCATATTATACCTATCTCCTCCAAAGTAAACTATTCTCCCCCCCACCCAAAAAAAAAAGAAGAATTGAAAGAAAAAATAGAGTTAAAAAGCAGGTGAAAATTGAGACAACTTAGGAGATGGATGTGCGTATAAATTCAGCCAGCTTTGTATTTGGCAGTAACTGTCTAGGAAAACCATACGGTTGTGATTACCGCTCACTACATTCTACATTCACATTAGATGTGTCAGAGCTCAAAATGAATGATCAGTATTTCAATGCAAAAGTTTGTTCCGAATTGTAATACAAAGTTTTGAAAAGTTATTATTTCATACCTTCTGCTCCAATTTGTCTTTTTTTTCAGCAAATGTACCTGATAATAAGAATTATCATCCCTTTCTACAGTATGTTTCATGAAGCTTAAACCTTAAAAGCAAAATAACTGATGTACAGAGGCTATAATAAGAGAAACCTCTGGTGCCACCTGAACAAAATCAGGTTTGAGAGTAGAAACCAATAGCCTACACACCAATAACCACTGGTCAATGTGTCACTTAGCTTAAGACAACAAATGCAAGATCTGCTAAAGAAGAATTGCAAAATTACTTTTTTCCTACTTTTATCCCTCTGACAATCTAGGATTAAGTAGCAGGCATGTGACAACTGATAAACTCATGTCCTCTGTTCAGCACTTCCCTATAAGTACGCAGTGTACATCTGTGCAATTACTACTTAGTCTCCCTTTTCCTATGCCCTGTACTTGAGAGGATTAGTAAGCTTATTCTAAAAGTTGCTGGCCATGAGTTGCTCTGAAAAGCAGTGTATTTAATGCTATTGCCCCTTTAATTCGTGCTGTATCTCATTTTGGCGTTTTTATTACTCTGCCCACTATTATCCTGCAATATTTGCTTGAAGAGGGTTGATACTTCCAGGCAATTTATCTGAACTGGTGGCACTACTCATAACAAATCCGTCCAACTGTGTATCACTGCTGCCAAATGTAACAGATGTTTCTTCTTGTAAGCCTGTTACTTTCTTTGCCACATTTTCATACAGGTGTTAGATGTAATGTGAGACATCTGAAAAGAACATTTGTCAGAAAAATACAGTAAAACATGAACTATCCAAGGTCATGTGTTTTGTCATAGATGGCAAAACCAGTAGCTATTTGGGATACTTTTCTGGGTTTCATCCTAATAGAGGAGAAATTAGTTAGAAATGACAAAATAGAAGACATCTGGGTCAAGACTAAATGAAAAAATAATAGTATACTAATTTTAGTATTCTAAAAATAACTATAAATAGCAAAAAAAAAAAAAACTAACAAAAACTTCATACAAACAAAAGAAAAACAAACTATTAAAAAACCCAGGGACTAAATCCAAAGAAACAAATGCAAGGGGATATAGAAATTTAGAAGATTTATTAGTCTTCTGAAGAAGTTGCAGTTGGATGAACATCCCAATTTAACAGAAAGGATGCATGAGCAGAGTCACCTTCCACCAAGACTGAACAAAAAGTACAGATATGCAGGAAGGCTGCTAACAAGTATAAATAAGCACACATGGCTAAAACCAGAATGAGCAAGTCACTAAATGAGGAATAATTTACTAATTTGTTTTGGGGAGAGAAGAAGACTGAGAGGAGCATTGGCTGGATATTTAGCAGGAGGGAAAGCCAAAGGATTCTGAGAAAGCCAGAGCTCTTCAGCTCTTTTTATCAATATTCATATGAGAGTTTCACAGGAAACATTCCTCTAATACCAGAGAAAAAAAGGGTAATAATTCAGACTAGAATCATGAAGAGAATATTAGAGATTAGGTCATGAACTTCAACAGAATTATCTATCTTTTAACCACATAAGCCTGACACACTAGGATGCAAAACATAACCAGCCAAAGCAATCTCGGAACTGGTCAGAGGTTAATGGTGAAAGTTCTTGGACAAAAAAACATTGAAAAAGGAAAATACTGGGCTCTTTCATAAAAGTTAGAATTGGAAACTCCCCAACAATTGCAGTTACTGAGTTGTTATATTTATGTATATCCAAAGAAGACAAGAACAAAATGAGCAAAAGACAGTTGTCCAACTCCATGGTGAAAAGAACAACCAGCTTGATGAGCAGTGCTGAAGGAAATAGTCTAAAGATCATTATGAATTGTATGCAGAACAATAGTTCTGCAAAAGATGCTGCAAACAAAATGCAAACACACCTGGTTACATACAGTCCACCATGTGAGAAGCAATCATTCTCTTCTCCTTAGCACTAGCTGTGCACCAGCACCTTTTCCCATTTTGAGGTGCTTCACCAGATTTGTGTGAATGAAAGGAGGGTGAAGGAGAGTGTTCAGTGTCAGGAAATAGAAGTTGCCAGAACAGGGAATAAGACATGTTAGCTGAGCTTTTGATGAAGGCACATATGTCTTTTCAGCTACAGAAAAGAGTCTCAGGAAAGGAAGAAGGTAAGAGACCTTCTGTTCAGTGGATGGCATTAAAAAAGTGCTGTATTTTCACTTCCATTAAAATTCAGATAAAACACAGAGAAACACTGTCTAATCCTGAAGTTAGTTAAACATTTGAATATTGAGCCTGCCTTAACTGCAGAAGTATCCACCATCGCCAGCCTTTAGGAAGCAATTAAGTGAACTAACCGCCATAAGAGACCAGATAAGTGCAAAAACATTGTGTCATTTCAATACCTGCCCAATCTACCACCATCATTTAGGTTTTGCAAGTATCCCTGCCAAAGTTACTTTCCCAAAACACTCATTGTAAAGCAAAAGTAGGAAAATCTGGGAGAGTGACTATTAAGAAACTGCTTGAATACTGTACAAAGAAACCTGGCTGTAGAGAACGTCCTATCTCAGGATTGGAGACACTTCCAGGCTTCTATCTCCAGCATGATTCACAGCTCAGCTGTGTCAGAGAGTTGTTTCAGACAACTGTCATTGGCACTTTCTAGAAAATTATATAAAATCCACCTTTGCCATACATTGCACAGACAAATAATACTGTGCATTGTGTTAAAAAAGCAATGGACATGTAAGGATCCAGGTCTAGAATCTCAGAGCCAAATTAGGATTTTAGGTTGCACTTTCTGTGAGCTCTCACAAACAGCATGAAATTGCCTCCCAGGAGCAAGTGCTCCTTCCATGTGCCAGTCCCAGGGCAAGGATACCCAGATCTCCCCTATAAAATGGATGTAAGAAAAAAAGCATTTCCCTTGCATCTTTATCAGATTTAAATAACTTTTCCTTTTTCTTACCATTACATTACAGATAAAGATGCTTCCCTAATATTTGGGAGACTACAACACCTGATGCCTGCTTCAAAAAAGTCATTGTTTCATGTTGTTTATCATGCTGTCAAGCACAAGATTTCTACAATACACTTTCTCATCTGCATATCTGCTCCCAGTGTAATTTTTGTGTGTGAAAATTTAGGCAACAGGTTTCAGTCATTTCCAAGAATAAGACAAAGAATAATTACACAATTTTTTTCATCTTAAACATCATGGCAGTGCTGCTTTTGCAGTATTGCTTTACTTGTTAAAGATACAAATTTTATTTGAGTCTGGTCCCTGAAAGAGATGGCAGCAAATATCAGAAGTTATTTGTTTGCATTTTTCCATTTCTCCACACTGTGCTGCTGTCTTAGAAGACACTGCTAAAAAATTCCCTTAAGTACCTTGGGAAAATCGTTGTGCTTCTAACTCAGGCTAGAACACCTCAATGAGGCCCACTATTTCAAGTGGCCTTCAGGGGTAAGTAGGTACACAGAAATAAATTAGCATCAGGCAGATGAAGCTGCTCTTTGGTGTTCTCCCTAAGAGCCTGAAGATGTGCCATGACTCCAACACAACTAATGAAAAGGAACTGAAGTTGTAGTCAGAACAGTCCATGACTCTTGCCATGGGTATATACCCGAAGAAGTGCAATCAGTCGGTCTCTTGTAGGATGTGGGGAAGTCATTTATGTTTATTGTTACCCACCTGTTTTTGGGTGCTAAAGCACCGAGAACTACAGAAGAAACACTGCAGGATCTTGCTTGTGCCTCAGCAATGATGGCTGCTGCCATGGCCCTTCAGGTGTCACCAGACTTTAGCATATAGGAAGAAATATCTTCATCTAAGTTATGTTCAGAAATCTTCTGCTTTTAAAATATTGTGTGGGAGATGCTTCTCAGAGAAGGATTCTTGGTTGGCACATGTAGTTGTGATATGTTTGCTCTTTTACACATGATAGAGCATGAAGAGAATATTTTTGTACTAGGTTCCATAGAAGAAATCAGAAAGAAGAAGCAACTCTGAACTAGAGCAAAGCCTACTTGCTAAATTTTCACTGCAGATGGATACCTTAGCATTACAGTTGAAAAAGGGTTGAGGGCATCTATAGAAAGGAGCAATTCAATTTCAGCTATCATGTATTTTTTCCTTATTCTAAAGAAAACATAGTTCCCAGTGATATTCTGCTAAGCAATCACACTTTATCTTGAGATTTCCTTCCTGGGATGGATGTCACACCAAGATGACATTGGACAATTATCCATTTACAACAATATCTTGTGTTATAAGATGTACCCGGATGCTATGTGATTCACTGTCATACTGTTTGAAAACAACAAAATAAAAAAATAAAGTCGACTTTTCTGAAGAAGATAGCTTAAAAAAATCGTTTATCACAAAATCTTAATTTACTCAACTCTTAAAAAAAAATTAGGAATTTTTAATAAGACAAGAGTCTTAATCTTAACATTTCATGGGGTAGGTCCAGCAATTCGAGAAAATTCTCTGGAGAAAGCAGTCACTTCTTTCCTTTTTCGTTGTTCATACTGGCTATATTTTGTCTTTACTTTTGGCCATCTGGAAGATACAATGCAGGTCATGTAGCTGCAACCCCATTCTTCCTTGGGGAATGACAGGAAACATTCTCTCAATGTTTCCACATCACTGAGCAACTGCGGGTAGGATGCAAATGTTCTTTCTTGCTAATCGACAGGGTTTATTTCCATGGCAGATTTTATTTTGGGTGGTATGGGGACATAGGATTTAAAAACTAAAAATTTTAAAAGGGGATGAGAGAAAAATAAAAATTTTAAATTCTTTTCAAGCCACAGATAACAAGAAACTTCAGCTAGTTTTTTCCTTTTATATACACGTGCATTTCTTTGCTTTGCTTTGTAAATTCAAATTGTGTTGTGTTTTTATAAACAGTAAAATGATAATAGAGTATTAGAGTATATCGAGTATAGAGGTGAATCCTTTCAGATAAAGCAAGAACTAGCTTGTACTCTACTACTTTTTACTTGTCCTCCAGAGTATAAACTCAGGAATGAATATTCCTCAGATTACAAGGTTTTCTCTGTAACATCTGATTTTATTTTCAAAGCAAGTCACTCTCTCAGGTTTATGAATAGCTGCAGTTCCCCAATGAAAGCAGTGCCACATACTTACCATCACAGGGAAGCAATTTCTATGTATAACACTAGAAATAAAAAGTAAGGTTCAAGCATAAGTGAGCTACAGACAACTCACTGTTTGATTCAGTGCAATGTAAATTCCTAATTCTCATTAACCTCTTCTGAAATTTTCTGATAATTATTGTGTTGGTTCCTTTGCTTTATCACAGTAATTTTCAACATGGCAATTAGATAAGCATTCTGCATTTTACAGATGTTTTACAAGTTGACAGCTTCAGCTTTTCTTTCTTTCCTCCCCTGAACAGAGCCTGTTTTGCACATTTCTTTATCCTAGACAATAAGTGAGAAAATTTACTTATTTCTAGTTCTATGCTCTGTGCATCCCTGTTAGGATTGCTACAAATTCGTTGATTCTTAGACCACAAATAATAGTGAGAATGTAAATTTTTGTGAAAAAAACAAAAAAAAACATGTCATGTAAAGTAGACAGTCCTTATTTGTGATTTTGGTTTCAACTGCTGTGATATTACCAGGCTTGCCCTCAGAACTGAGCAGTGGTTTTGATTCCTACTCATAGTTCATCTAAGCCATTATAGTGTGCTATTTTCTTTGCCCTCAGTAAACTGTGATCCAGATTGCTCATGAAGCAAATCCTTGTTAATTTAATTTCATCTTTACAAAGATTCTCCTCCATTTTTGAAGAATCCTACTAGGCAAATTGAAATTTTTTATTTAAATCAAAATTATTTTTACATAGCAGCTCACATCAGCTGACTTGGTAAACCACTTTCTAAATGAGAAATGCAGATGTCCAATAAATAGATGAAGTTTTCATTCACCCAGAAACACAATCTCTCAAACCCACACTTTTTGGATGGGTAAATAAAGTGAGGCTGCTACTGGGGAAAAGAACAAGAGCTTCTCTCTTCTTATTTCCATTCATGAATCACATCACACAATGTTCCAAGAATAGTGTTGCTTGAAGATAAACATCATTTGCAGTTACTACATATTACTGAGAGAATCATCACCATCATCACCAATACAAGTGGCATTTGAAGTATATGTCCTCTACACACAAGTCAACAACATATGGGTGCTATCTGATCAGAAATAGGGCTTAGGGAGAGTTAATGTTAAGTTCAAACTCGAAACCTTACTTTGTAAAACTAGATAAACTACTAAAACTACATTCTGCAAGTGACTTTCCAGTTGCTTGATTTAATTTTCAGCAACCAGTTTAACTCCAGCTGCTAGGAACTGGTACACATTCTGTCACTGGAACTACTGAGTCAAAACACATATGTCTTCAACGGGGCTTTTGGCAAGCATGGCATAGATGCTGCTATGAAAGCTGATACAAATAAAACTACTAGTTTATTTCATGCTTTACAAATAGAAATCAATGTTTAGGACAAAAAATAATGTCATTTATACACAGTAAAAATATTTACAGTTAAATCAGTTAATAGGTACATCATACTATTGTTCATTATACCTATGTTGATAAATAACAGGCTAAAGGGAAAGTGGCTGACAATTATGCATAACATTCAAAATTAGGTACCTTTTTAAAAGGCAATAATCTCATTGTGAATTTGTCAGTCTTGCATTTTGAATTTGCTGATTTAGAATGAGATTTTTAACTCTTATGCATGTTACAGCTTTATATTAAAACTTTAAACTTGCCACATCTTTCAAATTAAATTAATTTGGCCTTTTTCTAGCATCTGTTTGGCTCCAAGAACAAGTTCCTTATTTCAGCTGAAGACTCAGAAGACAAGTTGTATAAGCACTTTTAAATATTGAAAATTCTGGATTTAAGGGATTATTTGTAATGCCTCCTCTGCAGAGGAAGATGAGATACTTTGTTAGATAAAGACATGCCTGGGGATTAGCAAAACCGGACAGTACACAGCTGATCTCCCACAGATGCTAACCATTTCAACACTCAGTGCTGACTGAAAGTGTTCGTAACAGTTGACAGAGGATATAAAATTAATGTATACAAGAGGTCCCATTACTGTTTTATGCTCCAGCCTTCCCCATGCTTCCACATTCAGCTGCAGACTAGGGGAACTCAGACCACTTGTGGTACATGTCCTCCATTACTGCTTAGTAACCAGTTCCCACAGCCTCTGCTCTCTAGCCAGGGGTACCAGGCATTCATCATCCTGCACTAGGACACAGAACTGGTCACACAGACCCCCAGAGTGCTCCTGGGTCTGATTTGAATTTAAATACGTAATACAATAAGCATGTCTCTAGAATGAATATTTAGTTTATGTGGATGTTAGTCTGTGTTTCCTAATACGAATATACATTCATTTAAATCCTAAACCATTACTGTGGAAGTTGATAGAACTTTGTCCTCCACATCATATCGCCTTAGATCTTTTTTTAAGATGGCATGAGATATAGGTAATTTTTCAGTGATTGTTTCAGGCCAAACTTTTATTCATTCCCATGGTTTTAGTAGGAAAGAAAATCACAAGTGCTAGACCTATAAGGATATTTATCCTAAAATATTTTATTTCAGGTACTTTACATTAAACATATTAATAACAGAAATTGCACCAAAAATGGGAGAAAATTCACAGTAACATCTGAAATATCACAATAATATCACTAAATAGAGGTTCTTTGTGATGTCCATGAAATGATGGATGGTGAGGAAAGCAGGCTGCTGAGGGTCTGAGATAACTAAAGTGCTTCACTTCATTGGTTAAATTTACTTTCTTTAGGTCAGAACAATGTTTTATGGGAGTGACTGAATTCACTCATGACATACATGGTATGGTTTCTATGAAGAAAGAAAAAGGATACAAGGAGTCTCTTTGAAGGCCCCAAAGTTGGCTGTGATTAAATTGCTTGAGAGGAATATTCACATGCTGTGAAAATGTGAGTGTGTTTTACATCAATGTGTGGTGAAGCTAGTTCTGCAATAAACTCCTGCAAATCAATTGTTGATCTTTTAATTTCACTGTGGTGCAAAAACAGCTTCAGGCTTAGCACTTACCACACCAGCAACTGGATGATGACTAAGAAAGCAAATCTGTTCTGCTTTCCAAGGACTTTCCTCAGGGTAAAACGAGTAGCTTGAAATAATTGGATTGTTTTGTTTAGAAAAGCTAAGAGTAAAAAGAAGAAACTGTAACACTGTGTTCATGGCATTCAATTGTTCTTCATGCCCATGGGCAGCAGGAAAAGAATTTAATTTTCTTGCAAAAAATGTTACTTTCAAGAATAAGTTTTTAACAATTAAGAGAATCTACCACAAGAGAATGCTACCTTTGGTTGCTGGAGAAAGTGTTCCACTGGAGAATTTGAAAACAGGTACATGTTACAGATGATCTCAATATATCTGACCCTCTTCCAAGAGGATGTCTTGAGATCCCTCCCAGCCATGCATGTCCAAGACACTTGGGAAACAATGTGTGCATAAGCCCAGCAGCTTCAGAGAAAGAGTGTATGTAGAAAGCATTTGTGCAGTCACTCACCATCGGGCGAGGTAAGCATTGAATGGGTATTTACAGCTGTTTTATTTGTCATTCAGGTTATTTTGTTACTGGAGAGATGTTACCAAGTGATAGACTACAGCTGCCTGACATTTTCCATTAGACAAGATTTTTTGTGTTTTCTTTGCAAAGCAAATAAATTATTTACAAAATAATTTCAGGAGTTCCCGGGGAAAAGTCTCATGAAGTTTCAGGGAGGATAACCTAGCCTATAAGCTGTGGAAAGTGGGTTGTTCCCCAAGTAAAAGCAGTTTTTCATCTCATAAATATATATTCTAGTGATTAGCAATGACATAAAATATACTAAGCTGTTAGGCCCACACTAGACTGTGAGATTTCTGAGAATAGTAGTTGCAGCTGGAAAAAAGAGAATCCAGGATGTTAAATCTATTTGTGTTTGTGCTTGTGTTTTCAGGAGAGACAATTCACACATGTGTATACTAAGATTGCAGGTGAAAAAAAAAATATATATACATAGGTGTATACATGTGTACTGCCAGTTAAGTTGCAGGTACATTTCATACTGTTACATATCTATATAGCACAAATTCATTCAAGGTCTGAATTATTTAACCAATCAACAAAAACCTAACATATTTTGGCAAGCCAATTCAACATTCAAAATAACCTCTAGATTCAAATGGATTTCCTTCATACATTCATATAAAGAAAAAAAAATTCTGACATGGTAAAAAATTAACATTAAAGAATTACATTATCATTTAATGATGCATCTTGATTGCAGTTAATCTTCTCACCCTGTTTTCCAACTTAGTATTTCATTCTAGCAGTACTGTTGCTCATCTGACTACTGGGTATATCATGAAAGTCAGTTTGTGGTCTGGAACAGAGTAGCTTACAGCTACCACCTTTACTTCTTTTGTGAGTGTTGTGATCTAAAACTCCATTATGCTTAACACTTTAGCAGCAAAGTCAGCACCAGAACTGTGGGACCACTTAAAGACTGCTCAGCAATGACATCTCACGATATCTTTTCCTTTATGTTTGCTTTAAGACCAAGAGACTATTTCACCAATTTCAAATGCTCTTCATGCATATAATCAATAAGGCTATACAATCTGTACAACATTTCCAGGAGGAGTCTGACCACAGTATTTTGCAAGCCTTACTGGTCAAGTAAAGGTATAAGTCTTGGCAGCAACAGCAATAAGGTTAACAATGAGAGCTGCACAAATGAGTTTAACTGATATTTAAAACAAAAATAGATACTAAATGTGCAGAAACTTAAAGTAACTTTCTGTGCTTTAATTGTATGTTTAATGTAGGCAGTGCTATCAAAGTTCACCTGAATCAATTTCAGATGACCTAGAGTAAACGTAAGACAGGGAGCCAGATCCTGTCCTACCTTAAAGCTGATATAAAGTCTTTGGAAGTCCTGTATCTTGAAGTTAGATAGAAGAGGATGAGTTGAGTTTTGCACTGATAGCAGTTCCACTGAATGCAACTTACAGCTTTGCTCTTTATGGCCTTTTTTCGAACTGATGTTCAGACCAATGATTTTATTTCCTTTAAAAAAAACCTAAATGCTTTTGAAAAAAAATCCAGCATAGCACACTGTCAGGTTTCAAAGGAAGTAAAATAGCCTGAACAAAGAGGACAGGTCCCTTTGGGTGGCCTGGAAATATGGACAGTGAAACTGGAAAATGAAATCCAGTTCACAAGCTGTTTATAAAAAGCATGAAAAAAGAAAAAAACCTAACCGCACTACAAATGTTCTAAGCATAATCCCAGTTGCAACATCAGTTTGGGGGGAAAATAGTCCCTGCAGGATGCAAAGCAGCCACAGAAAAATGTAGGATTTGCTGACAGCAAATTAAAACCAGATCAATTGGTTATCAGGGGACATCCTTCAGACTTCTACTCTGCTGAAAGGAAGTACCATGAAAGTTGCTGTTTCTCACGGTATGTACAATAGGACTCCAAATCAGGGCCCAAGTGTGAGCTCAGTGAGATACATCAGTTCAAGCTCTAACAATGCAGACAAAAATTCAATAGAGCTGTGTTCCTAAAAGTTGGTTCATTTAGAAACACCCACTTGCATGCTGCTCTGTCTTAGTCCAGTGAATTACTCTTCAACAAAGATATGATAGGTAGGGTCTTACCACTGCCTCTGCTGTACGTTCAGAAACATTAGACCATGGAGACTGACAATACTCAAGTAGAGTCTCTACCGTCTTGATCACTTGTGCCCATTTACACATTTTTATAGCTGCAAGACCACCCTTATCTGTAGCATAGCAAACGATTGGTAGCAGCACAGTTTCTGCTCTCTTCTTAGCCTTCTTATTGTGAAAAGCATGTTAAAGGGTGAAAAATTGATCCAAAAACATTTGAGGTTGTTCTAAACAATCCCAGGGACCCCCATATACAGTCAAATGGGTGAAGAATAATGAGTCGGAGAGCTTATGTATTGTTGGAAGATGAAAAGCTAGGGGAAAGCAGAACATGACTCTTCTCCTGAGTGAATTTCCTGCTGTTCTCCCCACAGAAGGAGCACAGAAGAAGGAAGGGCTGTGACATACCCAGGAGCTCACCCATGCCATAACAGGGACCTTCTGTGAGGAGAAGCTGACAACATCTCTCTCTCAGGAGCCCCTTGACACCAAGCTCAGTAATCTGGAATTGGCCAGATTGGGAAGAAGAATTAGACTCATTTGTCTGGCTCTAGACAAAGCTGGCATAAATAGCTCCTCAGTCTTTGAGCTGAAGCACAGATGTGCATCAACCAGTTCCAGTTTGTTCTACAAATCTCTTTTCTTTTCTTGTTCTGAATAGAACCCAAAACCTCCAGAAAGGAAAGATAAAGATTGCAAAAAAACCTGCCTGTGACCCTCGTGGCATGGTGATAGATCTCTGAAAAGCAAACAGCTCTGTGATAAGCAGCAACACCACAGGTGAAACCTGCTTCCCCATCCCTATGTGTTCTAGGGTTGCTTGATAATACCCTGACTCCAGCTTTACTCCTTAGTCTGTATTCACATTTATTTTGCCTCCTGGTGCAAGATACAGGCACAAACAAGGGGAGGCTGGAGCCAAGCAGGACATAGGGTCTCTGCACAGCTTGGACAGATTTGCAAGCAGCTCAAGGCTGAACACCACATATCTGTCAGGTGTGGACAAAGCTGGGTAATAATGGCTAAACAGTCTTTGGAAATGGAAATAGCAGCAGCACAGTATAAATGCATTGAATTGCCTTCAAAAACAA
Organism: Turnix velox; assembly: GCA_013400935.1. NCBI lineage: Eukaryota > Metazoa > Chordata > Aves > Charadriiformes > Turnicidae > Turnix > Turnix velox. Next base: position 96,156 of record VZTY01011172.1, read on the forward strand.
GATACTCTCTCAAGAGCTGCTGCAACATAACCTCCTCAGAACATAGCTCCCTGTTACGCTAACAGGCTGTGGGGGGGGTGTGGGGAGTTTATCTACCTCTAAGGATATTAACCCAGGATTCTCAGAAATTACCATAGGCCTAGCAAACAATTTTGCACATCATAGTTTTCTAAAGGAAAATGCATTTTTCTTGTTACGGAAGACTGAAGGTTACTGATTATTGATATTGAAATATTTATTTTAAAGCGTTCACAACAGAAGATATTGCAAAGAGTCCTACATTGTTTCATTTGGGAAATAATGTTTACCCACACCAATTAACTTGAACACAGCAACTAAATAATTCAGAGAAAGATAGGAGATTATGAGAACAAGAGAAATCTTCACTCTAATTCCCTGATTTAAATTTGTCTCAGTTTTGTTTATCCTGAGACATGGCTGTTCCATCAGTGAAGTCACACAGTGTTTCTAGATGCATTTAGAAAGAAAACTGGGGTAGCAGATCAGTTATTTTCCTTTCAAAACCTGTAAACATGAGCTTGGTATTTTTTGGCTGTTTTTGCAGTTGACATGCTGATGATGAGCAATGTCGGAGGCTAAAAACATACACATTTACTGTCTGCTGTTAAAGCAAAATATATGCTGATGCTTTTTGGTATCCATTCTGTGACTGAAGAAAGGATTCAATTCTTCAGGCATGACTCTCAGTGCTTCCCATAGTAGTCAGAAAAAATCCTCACATTTATAACTCCTTCACATCATATTCTTCAAAGGTAACTGTCAGGTAGAAGAATCAAAATTTCAAGTGTGACAACCATTAGAACTGCTCTGGCAATTTTGCAGTTAAATATCTCATAATCAGAGACTGTCATAAACACACATGGAAAGGATCTGAGGCACTGAAAAAAGGAAGAAGAGTTATGTTGTCCAATTGTTTTCATCACTTTTTTAATGTGGTACCATTCTTTCTCCCCACCACCCACTTTTTCTTTTTCTCAAGTTAAAACCCTCAGTTCATTCAGCTGTACCTCATATATCCCAATCATTTTTATTGCTGTTCTTCGTAATACTTTCAGCTAGGAACACAGCTGAGTGGAGCATGAGAACAGCTCATGCCTTGTTTTATGCAGCTCATGCCTTGTTTTATGCAGCTCATGCCTTGTTTTACGCAGCTCATTTTGCTGCTTATCTTTTCACAGCAACATGATATTGATGTTCTATTCTACATTAGGATCCACAAGAAATCTCAGGTTTAAGAAATGCAATCTTGACAGCTGGTCTCATCTTTTATTTGTGCAACAGCCTGTTTAAAATGAAATTTTGCATTTTCACTCATAGATTTGTTTCCTGATTTTCCCAACTGCATCTCCATTTTCCCAAGCTCTTTGTCCATAAACAGATGTAGAGTGAATTGAAAAAACCAGTATTGTCTTATGGAAAGGCTTGGAATCATAATTTGCCACTACCACAATTAATTCTATGAGTTTTATTTTACTTTAATTTGTGTCCCAGATCTGAATGGTGTTGGATGGAAGTTAAAGTTGGAAACATCTCTGTAATGAAAATGAACAAAACAAAAAATATGCTCACGCTTCTTGGTAATGCAGTGTTGGTGTGTTTGGAAGAAATATTCTCTGAATTAAGCTTGGTTCACCGATTTCCAGATATTTGTTGAATAAGACTAAAATATAATTACTCAGTTCATAATCTGGTACTGTTTTCTAAATCAATATAGAGAAATATGTGTTGGGAACTGGCTTGTGGCCCGTGGCCATGGCCCTCTGGTACAGCATAGGGAAGGTGAAAACATACTGTAAGAACATGGATGCCAGAGACAAAATGGATGCTGCTGAGCGGGCATGAGCCTCTCTGGCCTTGGCTAGTCCCGGTAAACAACTTTGGAGGAAAACAATCTTGAGGAGGTGAAGATATACAACCTTGAAGAGGCGCCACTGTAGGCGTGAGAGACAAAACCTAAGATGCAGCTGTGGGTAGGAGGTAATGGGGAGATCTACTTTATTATCACTGACCAATGAAGGTGATGGGAAAGATGTAGTTTATAGTCACTGACCAATGGATAAGCATAGTTATTGTAAACTGTAACCTCTATATAAGTGAGCTATTTGGGCTGAATAAATGGAAGCTTCTTTATCACTCATATTGTGTGGCTTATGGTTTTCCCTCACCGGCTGGGCCTGCGCTGGACGTTACAAATATGGTTTTACATTTTGTCAGTTGCTACTTAGCTAAGTTGCAAGTGAAAAATCAGTGTCTCCATGTACTGTGAAAATGAAACTTGTACTTGACTTCTGAAGAAATGCTTGTGCATTTAGTACTAGACCAGAGAACAGAGACACCTGATTTCTTCCACTGGCTCATTTCAAGTGATTCAACTAATTCGATTTTGGAAACATCCTGATTTGAAGAAACATAGTATTTACCTCTGTCATGCTTTCTAGCATTAAAATGCAGTAGTCATTGCACATGTTCACCTGGTTTGAAAGTTAGAAGGGTCACCAAAGAGTCAATGTATTAAGATGCTTCAATTTATTGCAAATCATACAAAATGTCAAAATTCTGATACTTTGAAAATGCTGGGCTTAACTCCTGTGACAATCCTTTTTCAAAAACTGTTTCTTCAGATAATGTCATTTACAAATACTGAGTTAGCAGCTGTAAAATAGGAAACTGCAGATGCTTTTTTTTTCAGGAAAATATAGTTAGTATTTTGTATACAGATCTCCTTTACAGTTTCACAGAACCTTCATGACCCTCGACAGCATGGCAATGTTTTATTTCAAAGATTAGTAACTGGAGATCAGCTGGGATCATCTGATTCATCCTGAAACTTTTTTCTTTAACTTTTAGTCTATGCTGTGCACCAGGCTATTTTTTCCAACTTTTCTAAGTTATCTTGTCACATGGTCTTTGCCCTCCAGTTCATAAAATGCTGGAAGTTCACACAGAGTACTTCCTGTGATTTTCCAAAGGTTCCACTCTGTTTTCACATGATTATGAGAAAATATCTTCCATAGGTAAAACAGCAAGAGGCACCACAGAGAAGAGTATGCAACAAAGTGGAAAGACATGTCAGATCTTTATAATTAGTACATTAATTGTTCTTCAGGTTCTCTGTAGCCAGTCACCAACTGTGTGGCACCCATTTTGCAGTCAACAGGAGATCTACAAAAGCCAGAGTTGTTGCATAGAGTCTGCTGTAAAGGTGTTGATGAGACCATGTTTCCCATGTAAAAGGATGACTTGTCTTAGATTTAGCTATTCCTTTTCTTCTTTAGTTACCTTGATTATTTTTCCACACCAGGGGAATGAATATATAGTCTAAATTTTAGTTCTACTCACTAACATATGCATGGAGTTGTCTTTCCTGCTCACCAGTCCATATAAGAGGGGCATACTGACGCTCAATCTGGTTCTTCAAAATGGGAGATGCTTTACTTGTTGCTTATTCAGCATCACAAGAGCAATCCATCATTTGACCTGGGCAGCCGCTGAAGCTCCTCCTGCGGTCAAAGGACAGAGGTAAATATCTCCCACCAATAATTTAGAGCATCTTTGGAGAGATACTGGGAGGTAAATCAATCCCCTGACAGCACTTTGTCCATTGCAAGTCAACTTTAGGACAATAAGAAACAAGTAAATTAAATTATCTCTATGCACAGGTTTTCTAGTTCTAGGATATTTGAAAGGGAAGCATAGGACTGAAATAATGATAAATTTTAGTATAGTGCAGCTAATCAGTTTCATAGTGTTAATAGTTCTGATATACCTAGCTTTCTCACCTGTGAATATGTATACCTCCAGTTCACCAAGCAGTGTACCCCATTATGCTGTACAATAGGGGACTTCAAATTTCCATGGAAGGATTTGCAGGAAAATGTAGAACATAATCAAATCATGGTTTTATTATTTTTGTAGAAAGTAGCTTCTGCCACTCTGAAGTGTAGAGGTAAATTTCAGATCTTTGTTAAAAATGCAAGTTTATTTCCTTTTCTTTCCTCCCCAGAGTTGCAGGGACACTTATTCTGCCTGGGCCTTGATTAAGTTCATGTGCTGGATGAAAGGGAATGATGCATCTACTTGCGTGGGAAGCAAATGAGAGTCTGCTGGAAAAGAATCTTTTTTGTGAGGAAGAGCTGAGAGACATAGAAAGCTGACTGTCTCATTAGACTAATTTTTACAAAGGCTCCATCCTTCAATACGCATTTTGAAAAATTAGATTTATACAATCCATTTTGATTGTTGAAATTGGAGAATATGTTGGAAGGCAAGTTTCTTCCTCAACAGATACACTCCTACGTGGGTGTTCCAATAGTGATTAACAAGATTATTTTTCACTTCCCTTCAGCAATCTACAAACTAGTACCTTGATACTATGTTACACAGGATAAAGGAGACAAGACAAAGAAAGCAAAGGAAAAAATGCTTCTCTCATGCATCACTGACCAAATTCAGAACACTTTCACCAGACATAGACTGCTGTTAGAATTGATTCATGCACAAATGTTAGTTTCTGGTGGCTTGCACAAGATTTATAATTTTCAAATCCCAGTGAAAACTAATGGCTTTCAGAATGTGTTGTTAGACTAAGGATATGGTATAGCAGTAGTTTTCTATTTATAAACATGAAATTGAGGTAGCCTACAGACAACAGGATTTACTACACTATTTTACATCATACTTCCAGAATATCATGTATGCTGGATGGCACATACTCCTTCACATGATACTTTGTCACCTGGGGCTGCTTTCTCATCCTTTGAATTTTTTGTCTTTTTACCCTTCTATGAATTTATTTACAAGAAAAAGGAGACATTTAAGGACAAAGCAAAGCAAAACCTCCTGATATCCTTCATTAACTACTATCTAAAAATAAGAACACTGTTGGTCATACAGCTATTTAGGGATTTTATCCAGGTCTTGTGAACATATCATACAAATCAAATCTTTCCGTTGACATTTGGTTCAAGATTAGATTATATTATACATCCTCTATTACATTATACATCATTATATTAGGCATTCATTATACATCTTTCTCTTAAAAAAGATCAGCTTTTGCCTTATTAATTTACCTGTAGCCAGATTAGCACATAAGGAAATGGATTGTACAATTAATATAATTGAGAGATCATGATCTTTTCATATGGGTTTAACACCTTCAGGAAAAAAAAGCCTTTATGTACTACAAGGTCAATGCTCTCTGCAAAACATCCCACAGAGTTACATGCTCAAAAACCCACACATATATAAATCTCTCCACATGGAAATGAAAAATGAAAAAAAAAAGAGACTTCAGGGAATAGGGCAGGAAATTATATATGTATGTCTATGGTTTTCAGTGACTAAAAGTTTTAAGGTGAACATCTCTAAGCTGAGCAGCGTCAGAGGCCAACTCTGAAGCAATAACCTGCACATTCACATACCCACACACGGGCAGACCTGGCGCAAGGCCTGGACAGCTATTCCAGGAGCACGCAGTCAACAGATAGATAAAAGGAACATGGCACTAGTTCCTCTAGGATGGCTATATTGTTGGAAGTGACTTCATTTATGACCACTTAAAATGAGTTAAAGAGACAAATTAGCTTGGCAATCAAATTCTTCTCTGACAGCAAAGAGAAAAGAGACAAGCCAAAGCAGGTAGGTTTTTCTGCCTACCTGTGCAGCAAAAGCTACACATTCATGCCAACTTTGCATTTCTCCCATGTCTTCATGAAAGAATAAAAGCCAGAGGTCTAGGCAGCAGACCCTGGGGTATAATTCATAAAATCACAAGATTGTTTGTGAAGGAAGGGAATTTTAAAGGTCATCTAGTCCAACCCTTCTGCAATGAGCAGTGACTTATTCCACTCAGACTCATGTCCAATCTTTTATATTTTTAAGGATGGAAATATACACTTCTCTGGACAGCCTGTGTCAAAACACCACCCTCATTGTAAAGAATTTCTTCCTTCTCTATCTTCCCACTTTCAATTTAAAATCATTACCCCCTGTCATGTTGCAACAGGCCCTGATAAAAAGTTTGTCCCTGTCCTAGGCTGAACAACCCCACCTTAATTAATAACTACTCCCACCTTATCTCCTTTTGCTTTGCAGGGCAGCCTGTCCAGTTTCTGCGAATATCAGACACCCAAAACTTCCCTCAGATATGTGCTTTACACCTAAGGCAAAGGGAGGCTTGACAGTGAGTCACAGTGCCAGGCATGCCCATGTGTGGGTTGCTCTGATCAGCCAGTATCCTGTCTGACCTGCTCTTCAGCTCTGTTCTGCTCTATCACAAAAGTGCACCATGCCCAAAGATCTCATTTTGACAATTTTGCCCTTCTCTTGTTCACTTAAGAATTTGCTGTCTGTGACAGATAGAGTTGATGCCTAGACATCATCTTAAGTGTTTCAAAGTTTAAGGTTTAGAAGCATTAAGCAGATCATCACCCATTATAATGGGGATATATAGGATTTAATGTTTTAGTAGGTCCTTATTTCTTTGGGATAAGGAGTGACCAAAGGTCTCATACAGAAATGAATCTGAAAAACATTACTTTTTATGTGGGTTTCTAATACCAGCTAATAATTTCTTTTAAACTAAGCAACCTCAAAGATCTAGAGGGGGTGCATGTGAAGATAAGGTGTTTGGTAAGTGTTTATCCATGCCTGCAATGCAGCTACAAAACCTATATGCATTTGTTTCATTTAAGATGCAATCTGCCTTTTGACAGTTAGCTTCCATGCACTTTGGAGAGCACAAATGACACTGAAAATGAGAACACAGTGAACTCTTCCTACAGCTAGTATGAGTACGGCAATTATATCTACCATATGTTTCCTTTGCACCATTTTTATATTGTTCACTGGGAGTTTACACCAAAAGAAAGAAAACAGGAACACATTCTACAGCCCTGAAGTCAACAACCTCCCCTTCCTTATATCAGCTTCAAATTCAGATGTATGTGTCTAGCTTACAGTATCAATTGAACGTCATTGCTCAGTGTTCTTTCCTTTTCAACTGACACCAAAAAAGCTGATGTATATTGTCAGAAAGAACTGTTTAACTAAACCACAATGACAGGAACAGTCATTTGCAAATGTAGTGCTTGATAAAACTACAAGAATTGTCCTCTATCGAGATCAGATATGATGGAGCTCTTACAAACATTTTATAGATTTTTATATTTTCACTTCTCAAGTAAGTAAAGTAAGATACTATGATCACAAGCATCCTTTAAAGGGATTTCAGATAAAGGCTTTGGAAGAAAAAGAAAGCTAAAGATGCAGGTAGGTATTCATAAGAAAGACCATCAATGAGAACTCAATGACCCATGGTTGAAATTTATGTCGTGCTTTCCAGGGGAAGAAGCACTTTTCCGTGTCCTATCATACACACCTCTACAAGCCAAGACCCACCAGAACTGCTTCTGATTCAGAGTGAGATTTTGCCAAGCATCGCAGGAGCTGTCTGGGGGATTAAAACTCCTGCAGCTGTTCTGTGGGAGGTAGACTGGAAGAAAAAGTTCAGATAAAACAGTGAATAGAAGGATTATTAATACCTTTCATTGCCTGGCTTTGGTGTTTTTCTCAGAGGACTTTTCTTCTCTGTTCACAGCAGGGAATACTCACACTGGCAGAAAATACAGTGGAAAGTAGCAGAAACACAAGAAGGGTATGTAGAACTGGATTTGTCAGATTAAGGCAAAGAGAAGATAAAAGGCAAGAAGGAGATTTACATATTTTCCAACATACAAAAAAGCAAGAAAAAATGTGAGAAAAGTCCATTTTTCAACAAATAAATTGAGAAACCAGCTCCCATAACCAGAATATCATTTGGTTTAACAAAATCAAGCCTCTCAGTCTTGTTGGAGTTGTCTGAGACTCTCACAGGCTTTATAGCACATGAAGAGCTCAGTCAATTATAAAGTTTATATAAGATAATTTTCTAATTTTCTGAGATATAAAATTGGGTTGTATGTAACAGTGAATATTGCTAGTCGTCTACCTTTTTCACTGTCCTGTATATACCTTTCTTCTAGGTGCTAGCCCAGTACCTTAATTTTCTGATATTTAGGAAGAGCTGTTTCCTTGCCTTGATTTCCACAGTGGAAAATAGAAAGAACTCTCATATTTCAGCAGTGTAAAGATGTATGAAAATGCAACTTGCACAAGAAATCCAGACATTCAAATACTAATTGCTATTCAAATATGCCAATGATTCTGTAACAAACGCATTTGCATCTTTGGAAGAATCTCAAAACATCGCTAAAACTCTGGGACAATTCCCAAGTTCTGTAGTATTCCACATCTTCATTTAGTTGATTTTTATCTTCAGAAAATTCTCTCTTCACAGTAATTAAAATGAACTACAGACAGTTGCCAATTCTACACTGCATGTCAGGGTACAAAAACAGCAAAATAAAGCAAAGACCCTGAAAATTCGTAAGTAAACAGCAATAAACAAGCAAAATGAGGCATGGCTGGAAATGACCTTGCCAGGTAGAGTGACATGAGAAGCATCAGACAAAAGTTTTGAGAAGTTTTGAAAAAAAAATACAAATATGTGCATTTCAGCATGGTAGAATAACAAGATAATTTTTCCCTTTTAGCCTAGCTTTCTGAAGTGCTTATGTGACAAGGTTAATGCTACAAACATACAGGAAGTGGTTGGGCTTTGATAGGCTTTGCTTCAGAGCACGCAACATGCTGCAACTGAAACTGGAAAGAAAGGAGTTATTTTCCACACAACTTTCTGATGCAAAGCAAAGTTGCACAAGCTTTCAGTTTGTCTTCATTACAATCTACCTATATCTTACTTTGATTCTTTTACTAAAAAGCCATTGCTTCTGTAAAGAAGAGTTTTATAATCAAAAATACATCTGAAATTTTATCACCATAATAAAAAGAAACAGAAACCCATAGAAAACCAGAACATGAACTTCATGAACTATATTACAGAAGAGAGTTGACATAGTCTTCCTTTTCTCCAATATTAATAAAAGAGCATTCTAGTGTGTAATATTCTTGCTCCACTATTGTTTACAGAAATGATAGTTTTTCTTAAATCACAAGATTATGACATTAACAGATCAGTATTCAATTAAAACAAAATAATAAATGCATTTGTAGGATTAATAGTTTGAATCTGTACATCAGGTATGCATACACTTAAACAATAAGCTGCTTCATCTCTGTATGAAGTCAAGGAGTCAATTTTGGTTCTACCTAGCTCTGGAAACAATGTTGTTTAATTTACTGGGATTTTGATAATGAACTTTAGATGATGACTTCAGTTGCAAAACCCTTTCTCATTGAAACAGTGAAGTGCTTCCTTCATTTTAAATTAAATCTGAGTGCATAATGTTCAAGCCACAGAACAGGCATCTAAGGCTTGTAATTCAATGAACACATTCAGAACCATCATTAAAAAAATGGGTTTAATTTTACAACAAAGACATTTGCCTTGGTACCACAGACCCTTAAAAATAACTTGAAATAATATTGATTAAATATTGCAGATTTTTCCAGTGTAACAGAGAAGTATGGTGCCTCTTTAATAAAAGTAAAAATACAGAGATGGAAACAGTTTGGAAATGCTCTGACTGGGCTTCTGCAAAGCCTCCAGCTGCTACACTGTCTGTCTGTGCTTTTCTCTTCCAACTTCTCCCTCACATACTCCCTCATTTTCCTGCTCCTACTCCAAGGCTAAAGAGAAGAAGACCATATGAATGCTGTAAGGACATAGGGAGAAGTACCACCTCCTAATGTAACTGTGGCCATCATCGGGCTGCCTGAAAGTTTGAAAATGTCATGCTAGCTTTTCCTTAGAGCAGGCTGTAAATGCAGAGAACTGGTACCTCCATCCTGTAGACAGAGTACAGACTAAATCATAAAGTACATTCTAAATTACAAAGGATAATATGTGAAATGGAACATAATGACATTAGTAATTAGCAACTAATTTCTCTGGCACAGCTACATTACTATGGCAATGCTAACTTTTCTATTGAAATAGGGAATTGAAACAGCTAGGCCTGGAAAGAGGGAGGAAACAAAACAAACTCCTTGTATGTTATTAATCAATAATAGTGTATTTTAATGAACATAGGTATTGCACAAGAAAGATGAATTAAAGCTGCCAAGGGAATTTGTACAATTGGCAACTGCTATAAATGTAAATGCCTGAAAACTTCTATGTGACATATCAGTAGGCAGTGGAAGGGATTTTCTACTTAATATTCTATAGCATATGAACCTTAAGTCAAGTTTACTCATTAAGTTCGTTGGAATTTTTTGTAGTATATGACTGATCTTAAAGCTGGACAGAATCAAAGTTCTAAATTCCAGATGAAACTCCAGAGTCTCTTAAACAGCAGCCAAAGAGATACTGACTCATGCCTACTCTGAATGTACATTTCTGAATGATAGGCAGCACTGACATCAATGTCAGCAAAAGGCCATGTGGACTGCACAGCAATCTTTTCATTTGATTTTTCCCACTGACTTCATGCAATACTGATCACAAGGGTTAATTTACACCAGGTAAAAATAGAAAAAAATCACACCAGTATTTTCTACAAATTTGTAGAAGGATTGTTAAGGTTTTGAAAGATCACAAGCCTATCTTCAGGGTTGACATAACAAAAAGAAGGCCAGCTGTTTTCTAAAGCTTTCTAACACAGACAACACTGTGAGCAGCAGAATGGAAGTGCTCACAGTTGTAGTATACTATGAAGGTGTGAAAGACCTGCTTTTATTTTAGTTCTGACTTGGAAAACCCCTATCACTACCTTCAGTTCCATTTTATGCATAAAAATGTATGAGTGTGAAGAACAAGAAGTGTCATGTATCTGTTCTTCTAACTACATCCTCTAAGAAGGCAATGCAATATGGGGACTTTAATCTATACCGGAATTATTTAGAATTATGTATAATATATTGAAATTCCTGGCAACTTTACTTGTTCTTGTGACTTCAGATCCTGAAAAAATACATATGAAACCATGGAGTTCTTCCACAGCATGGACCTGCATACAGTGAGACACCTTCTTGACTCTTTATCAGAGGAATTTGTTTTTCACCTGAATTGCAACTCTTTACAAATTATGTCAGATCTATATGCAAATGTAACCATGGAAAATGGGCAGAGGTACTGGCAGCTCTTTTCCAATGAAGCAGCACAACCTCATGCCTGGTGAGAAACTCCCATTTAAGGTCAGAGACAGGATCACCTTGTGAGACTTCTTCTTGTGAAATACCAAGAGAATGGCACAAGCTCAGGGGAGCTCAGCTTGCACAGTTAAAGCGCTACACTGGGGCAGCCATCCTCCCATAGCTGCAAAGCTGTGCCTATGTGAGAAAAGAAATTTATTAAGTAGAGGAGATTAAGTTAGTTAATCAATGCTTTCTCCATAGAGAAGGGAATCCCTTTGCTCCCAGGCTGATCAGGGACGGTGCAAAATCACAGCAATGAATTTAGAGCCCTGGGATCTTGCCTCCTTCCCTTCCCTCTCCTATGGAATATGAAAGCCCACAGCACTCAGCTTCTATGCTTCACCACATGAAGGGAGGCTTCTCTGGTAAGACATTACATTTTTAAACCAATTTGAATATTGATTTCTCCTTCTGACTGTTCACTAACAGGGACATTTATGTCCTTTCTCATCTGTACTCAAGACAAGCCTTCAAATATCTTACTCTAACCTGTAACCTTTAATTTAGTTCTTCCCCTTCAGCATCTGCCGGCCAGTATATTCTCTTCTATCACATCAGCCAGATAAGGATGCACATCCCTACTCAGAGAGACTGGGGGACATATTTTTCATATATGACAGTGTTATAAAATAAATCTGAATGTTGTTCCATTGTGAGGGTCTCTGCTCCACAGAATTTCAAAAATGTAGCTGCTATTGACCATTATTTTCCTAATATGTTGATGTGCCTACCTACAACTTAAAAGCTTTTGTTGTCATTTAATAACTACCCTCTGCTATTGCAATGGGCCCAACCAGTGTGACAGGTTCCTGTGCAGCTTCACAGATCTTGTAGTTCTTGTTCCTTTTCCTGGATTTGGTCAGTTGTACTTTCCTACTCCCTGAAGGATACAAGGAATTTACAGCTCTTTGAGTAATCAGTGAATAAATAATGGTGGTGATTTCTGGAGAGCTGCATCTTGCCATATTGGCATGAAGATATGGGAGTGGAGGAGGTAATCTGATCAAATTAGCACGTCCTTGTAATTCTAGTCTCAGAGACTATGAGACACTGATGTGGTATTTAGCTGTCTTGCTTTTCTTCATTCCATTCCCAAATTTCAAACTCAGAGGAACACAAAATCTCAAAACAGAATGATACATTTTGCTGTAAAACACAGACATGTTCTAATTAACTGAGTGAATCTGAAGCACAGAGTTAACATCCTTGTCAGTTTTTAGATGCACATATGGCAGGATAAGCAAGAACACATTGCCAATTCAATACACTCCATCTTTACCCCATATTTTTTCAGTATTTTCTGTACAAAAACTGGTATCAGTTCACTCCATTCTGGTAGAGAAATGTTTCAGGACCATGAAGACTCTTAGTAGCAGAAGGTAAAGCAGATGCCTAAACGTAGATCTAAGTGAAACTTTTATCTTTATCATTTTGTTCCATATTTCTTAAAGTGCTTTCAGACACATCCACATAAAAGTTTAGATGTTTTTTATTATAATTCTTGAAGAAACATGATAGCTTGCTTCTGCTACTTTGCTACACAGATCTGTCTTACTAGGCTATACACCAGAATTTACAGTCACATTTGTTTTCTCCTTTTTAATAATTAGATTACTACCTTTTATTTGTTAAAAGCATGTTTCACTCCATAAAAAGTCCATAAAAAGGTCCAGACCAGAGATCCTTTTCAATCTCATCCAGTTCAGATAGTTTCATTTACAGGATCTCAAGCTTAATACTGGAACAGCTCCGCAGATCGGAAGACCGAATTCACTCTCCTTTTCCCTCATCAGATAAAACCATGGAAATTACTCAGAAATTTTTTACAGCAAAACTTTTCCAACTCACATGTATAAAGAATGAAAAAGAAAAAAAAGGTGGTGGGAATGTATATAGGAGACAATTAAATGCAAAATGATTGCAAAACTGTGGCAAGTTCCTCTGAAATCAAGAGAAAGTGGAATCCTCTTAAATCAGTTAACAAGGAAAACAACATTTTTGCATACATGTTCTGAGATGAAATTTGAACCTAAAACAACTGTACATAAACTAAGGCATGAATGATCCTCCCTAAATACCTAAAAAGAAAGGCAGTTCTGTTTTCCACTTCATGATCTTAGTAATAACAGTTCACTACTCCTGATAGTATTATCAGCATTGTTATTTTTACTATTAATCTCAGGCTATGTACGTCAATCTCATAACTTATGAGGCCAACAGAAGTGACAGAAATTGGCAAGAAGAGTATCAGTTATGGAAAACAGTATTGTAGAAATATATTTTAGAAATAAAGATAAAATCCATTAACTGTTTCTCTCTTCCAAGCTTATCTCTAGTTATTTCTTGAAAATGAGTCGTCAATTACTTTCCGGTGTACAAAACTTTTCTGGATAGAGCTGAGATAGATTTACTTTTCCTCCTAGTAGCTGCTGTGCTTTGGATTAAGTATGAGAATAATGTTGATAATGCATATTCTTGTATACTTAGTAATTTTTATATTAAGTCAAGGACTTTTTCAGCTTCCCATAGCAGATGAAGGGGAAAACAGACAGGACATGCTGGCCAAAGGAGTGTTCAGTACCATAGATGTCATACATAAATAGGGCTTGGTTGGAAAAGGGTGAAAGGTGGCAGGAATGCCATTCTGGGATGGGCTGGGCAACTGCTCATTGAGTGGTAAGAGCAAATAGTGTTGAATCTCTGTATTTTGTGTATTTTTAAAATTTTTCTTGCCCCTCTTCTGTTACTGTTCTTTTAAACTACCTTTATCTCAAGCCACATGTTCTTTTCCCTTTTTCTCTATATTCTCCCTGTCCTACTGCGGCATGTGTAGTGAACTGTGGGTGAACAGCTGCATGGTCCTAGTTGCCAGCTAGGTTTAAGCCGCATTTCCGGAAGTATCTTACAGTATATTTAGCTCAAAGTAGACTGATTTTGCACATCATCTGCTATAATGACACAGAATTTTGAGCATCACACATCAAGCATATATGCATTTAAAACAAGTAGATGAATTTCTTTTTCTTTCCTGCATGGTTCTGTAATATGTCATACTGACAGAATGACATATTACATATGTCATATACAGAAGATAAAGCATATGTGCTTTTTTGGTTCCCAGTAAATGTAATTGAAATAGTCTTTGTATCTGAAAAACACAGAATGCAAATAACCATGGATAGATCAACCCTACAGAGCAATAGATTTTCTGCAAAACCCAATAGTACATTGAGAACAGATAATCTGATATAAAGCTGAAGGCTTCCTGGATACTGCTACCATCAGTAAACATTACCCATTTGGACATCTTCAGAAATAGCAATGTAAAAGAAGCATCCAGGCTTCTACGACTACTGTTTGAATCAACATTTCCTTTTCTAACCACAGTCGATTCATTTATTTGCTTGTGCTCTTATTGCCTTTGGAATCTCTAACAGTTATGGAAAAATCCACAGCTAAAAAGGGAGGCAAGAGGAAAAAATGGCAAAGTTTCCACATAGAGCTCGATCACTGCTATGGTATGTTGCAAACCCATGGGACACCCTAGGGCCACCACTGTAGCAGCATCAGTACTATCAGTGGTATTTGTAGCATGCTGATCAGTATATCATCACTGAAGGAAATATTTTTAAAGAAGTAAAATAGCCACAATAAGCTGTAGTATCATAATTTTTAAAGTCAAGTCCTAAAATTTGGAGGTTCCTTGTTCCTCTTCCTCTAATCTGATGTCTCTCTCAGTTTTTGCTTAAAGCCTTAGGTTATAAGTTGATGGTATAAAGAAATTGAATTTTCCATTAGCTCCAGTAAGAGACAGTCTAGGATTTGTTTAAACTTTGCTGGCAGAGGGAGGTTTACAAACTCATCTCAAATACTCAGAAGAGTAAATGTATTTTGAAATGTGAATAATTATGTTGATTTCATATCTATGAAATCAAACACATATGTATGTTTGTGTTATTATATTATTGTGCTATTATGTATTTTCTCATAAAAGAAAAAAATTCTTTCTCCAGTTTTCTCAAAACAATATTAATCTTTTTCTCATGCATCACATCCTAAAAACAGCACAATGTGCTGAACAATTGCCTCACTCAGAAAAGTTCTTAAGAAGATAATAGAAATGCTTTTAATGCAATTTGGCTTCCCAAAGGATATTTCCACATGGACAGAAGCTTTCTGAGGCAGGCTGGCCTTGAAACAAGACAAATTAGAAACTTCTCTAAAAGATGTTCCTCCCTAGACTAAGCTCCATTTTGCTGTCTCCTGCTCTTTACATATGGAATTTGCAGCATCACGGTCCAAATAAAAGTCTTCTTTACATTCTTTGCTATGGTTTTAGCACACCATTGTTTTACTGTAAAATGCAAGGCAGAATAATTCCTTGCAAATGTCTTGTGGAAGCTTTACCACTGATACCAGTTATGATTGATGCTACAAAGGCTATTATTATTATTATAATGCACTGAAAACAGAAGCACCAGTGAGAAATGTTTTACTAGGACGTCCAGTATGATCTTCATTGAAGCACAGATACCGTAATTTTATTATCTTATAACAGGTGTGTTGTGGGTGTGTATTTCAAATATTTAATCTTATTTTGCTTTAGTACTTATATGGGTCACCAAGAAAGATGTAATGAATTTCTTTCCTTCTGATGCATAGCTCAGATTCTGATGAAGGAGATGTGAAGATGGTATCTCCACTGGGGTTTCAAATGTAAGAGGCTCGTCACACAGAGAAAGATATATTAGTTAGAACAGAGAACACTCTTCAGTGAAAGGGAAATAGCTTTTTGAAGGTTTCTCATGCGTCATGTTAGAGTTTTTTTCATATTCTTAGTTCTAAACCTGAAGGGAATATGCTTCCAAGTCCAGCTAATAGCAAAGGAGAATGCAGAGATGCACCATTCTGCTGAAACTGACTCCTGAGAGCATTTTCAACCAAAAAAAAGTTTTGTTCTAGCAAGGCTTGGAATACTGGATTGGCAGTTATCCTTCCTACTCGCCATGTTTGTCAGATTGCTTTGCTGTGACTTTTGCAAGTTAGTACTAAAGGTCTTGACTTGTTAAAAGGCTTCAGAGAGTGTTTTGTGAATAGTAGGCAGCACAAGTCTGTGACGCACAAAAAATCTTTTCTGACGTCTGTGTGAAAAGCATGGACTGTTTTTGCTGCTGAGGCTACTTCCAGTCTGGTGTTACTATTCCATCTGGATCATTATTGAACAAACTGTCCAAACTAAGTGCAGACTAGTGCTATTGTCTTATTAGTTGAAATGAGTTGGCTTTACATTTCTAGGCCTTTTGGCTACACAGCCAAATTCATAGCTGCCAGAGGAGGCAGTGGCATATTGTGAGGTCCCTAAAAGGTGGCATACTTCAGAAAATGCCACTCTCTTTTTACAGGAAACACTAATGATTTTGATCTACAATTTGTATATCTTTTCTCAAGCTTGATAAAAGAAAATTGAGCCCTCTTTTTTCACTTTGACTTCAAACTTCCCTTTTCTTTGCTGTTTATGACTATCTGAAATCTTAGTTGTCTTACTGTACCAAGAACAATTTATGCAGTGTTTAGCAAAACCCATTGTTCAGGAGTTGGTGATAGTGTTTCCTGTGACTGCCAGAACACGTGATGTTCTATCCACAGAAGTTTTATTGCTTGTAAGACAAAAGTACAACAGTCACATTGAACAGATGAATCAAGTGCAAGTCACTTTAAATGAAAGCATGTAAACTGGGAATTCTGGGATGTTTACAGGGTTAAGCTGTAAAAGAATTTAGTGGAACCGCATACCAAGGTTTATAGGTATAAAGCATGAACATACTTATGAATTCCAGGACATACTTTGATCTCACCTGGCATCATTAGTATGTTTCTTATAGAATGTCTTCAAGAAAACGTAACTTTTATTTTTTTCCTCAGAAAAAAATTTCACCACTGCATTATTTCTGGCAATGGTATATTGATACAAACCATATTTTTTTCTTCTGAGTGGACGAACTAGGCCTTTGGACTTGAAACTTTCCAAATGCCAGTGAGTATCATCAGACTCATAAAGCTGAGGAAATATGAGGTTCAAGAAAGTGATGCCAGAAGACTAGTAAACTCTTATTTTGACTCTTCTACATGGGTTGTGTTTTCCTGCATATGCCATACATTGATTCTTATTTACCATCCTTAATAAGATGAGTAAAGCATAGACAAGTGATTGGAACCTACATTCAGGGTGTTTCATGGCCTTTCACCACATGAAAAGAGAAGCATGAACAGAGGAAGAAGAAATGAGGTTTTCAACTTACAGCAGTTCAGAGCTGTTAAAAATGCAAGCACCTGAGTTTTAACTACTTCTTTAGAAACTTGCTTCAGCACACTACAAGGTTGAAAATCTGGATTATGAACAATAACTCTGTGAAGAGTTCTTCAGATAAAAACATCAAAATTATTTTTGCCCTCAAAAACAGTAACGGGGTTTTAAATAAATTCACATTACAGCTCTTCTAGACAATTAGAAGAGTTATTATTGGGAGAGGAGGGAAAGACAGAACAAAACTAATTCTTCCCAATGAAGAGTTGCTACTTTTATGGAAAGTAAAATGAATGCCATGTTAAAAAGCTTCCCTTTTAAAGAAGGTCACATGCAAAGCATTTCAAAAGAAGTGCCCATCTTAAAACTTTTTTGCAAATGCTTCTTGTGACATCCTCAAAAAGATAAATAATATGTAAGTCAATAGCACTTTCATGCTTTTTTCTGCATTTCACTTTGATACAAAGTATTTATCTTGGGAGACCTGAATTGGCCACTGCTCTGAGGACTCTTTTATCCCAAAGTCTAGAAACAAAGTCCAAAAAAGAAAACAATCAATCTTAATGAGCAGCTAGAGTTCATGGAGCTCTGCTTGTAGACTGATGAGGAGCTACTAGAAAGCTTATGGGTCAGGATCAAAGGGAAGGTGAGGGAGGGAGGTGTTGTAATGGGAGTCTGTTACAGACCACCTGAACAGAAAATAAAAGTGGATGAGGCCCTCTATCAACAGTTAGCTTCATGTTCATCAGCCATGGTCCTCAGCGGTGACTTCAACCAACCTGGCATCTGTTGGAGTAGGTCAAGAGGATGGCCACAAAGATTAGCAAACAGCTAGAGCAGCTCCCTTCTGAGGACAAGCTGAAGGAGCTGTGGCTGTTCAGCCTGGAGAAGAGAAAGCTCAGGTGGGACCTCATAGGAGCTTATCAATACCTGTAGGGGGCCTACAGAAAGGCTGGGGTAGGACTTTTTAATAGGATATGTGATCAAAGGGCTAGAAATAACAAATGCAGATTGGAAGAGAGGAGATTTAGGCTAGATGTGATAAAGAAATTCTTCATGATGAGTGTGGTGAGACACTGGAAGAGGTTGTGGATGACGCCTCATTGGAGGTGCTTAAGGCCAGACTGGACAAGGCACTGAGCAACCTGGTCTAGTGGGAGGTGTTTGGAACTTTAACATCCCATTCAACCCAAAATTTTCTATGATTCTAAATGCAGACATGTCTATCTATATGCAACTTTAGAAATACCCTTAATACTAATGTAGCTTATTTTTTCATGTCCTTGAAATGCCAGATTGTCAGCAAAAGATATATAAATTGCAAAGTCTTATTTTGTAATAAATCCTGTGCGGTGATCATGAAGTTATGTGTTGGGAGTTACAGAAAACTTTTAAAGGGTCATTGGACAGTTGGGAGTTGGCAGTTGAGATTTGCCAGTTAATCAGGTTTCAATTATAATGAATATGAGTTAAAGCTCTGACATTTTGGTGCTCAGAATCAATGTCAGAATCTTCCAAGATCATCTTCCGTCAGCTTACTTTAGAGTTGAGTTGTGATGGAAACAGTAAAGAAATATTTTCTTATTGTTTTACCCTCAGCAACTGTAAGAACTCATTTGTCAGAATTCAGAGAAATCTGCAGGAGACAGTGGCACAGTATGCTAGCTTTCACAGCAGTTGGCAGAAATCAGGATATTCATTTTCTGTAAAAGAAGTTTTACTGAAAACCTAAAAGTTGCTACAAACAAGTTTGATTACAATGTGAAGTCACTGTGAGGTCAGTCATAATTGACAAGTCCTGACTGTAACTAAGTCAAGGTAAATAGCAATAAACTGTGTCTACATTAGGCTTAATTTGAGGTTTAGCTAGTTAATCTTTCTCTAGCTTCACCCCACATCCCTAAAATAGACTAACACCAAAAGTCTTTCAAAAACATTTACAGGATTGTGACACACTAGCCAGTAATTTCACCTTGATAATATTCACAAGCAAAATTTGCTCTTATTCTTTGTTTCAAGGCAACTAGTTATAATTTTAGAAAAAATTAAATTAAATCTTATTTTCTTTTATAATGTCTTGCAATCATCTTTTAGTCAAATTCCACAATTCACAAAGATTGCTAAAAGAAAACATTTCCAAAATGCTAGAACACAACAAAAGAACAAACCTGTGCCCAATTTTATGCCTTTCCTGGTTTCCTTAGCTCACAGAAGTTTTACAAGGCCTCCACTTTCTAGATGTGACTTAATAACTCTAAATATTTTCGGGTTGTCAGCACTTCACTGATGACTTATCTTGTCCATCTTGAAAATCATGAAATTCATTAAGGATTACTGAGGTGCCACACCAAGTTTCTTTCTGCTACTACCTTGTTCTGCCAGGACAGCCTTCACATTCTGACAATGAGTAATTTTACCTTTTCACAGAGTATGGTTTTCTGAAGTTGAAGCCATTCTAAAGGTAAATCTAACTGAAAACCCCAAGGAATCAAGTAATGATTTATACAAAAAATCTTCCATGAAAATTTTAAAGCTTTTTTTTGATGAACTGGACATATAAGAAAGTAATGTATTTACTGAAAATAGACCCATGTTCTCACCAGCTTCAGGTAGGAATTGCTGCTTTAGTTTAAAAGGTAGAGCAACAACATATACTGAAAATGCTGAGCAATAAAGAATCATTTATATTTTTATTGACAATGTTCTATTTGCATATCTCTGAAAAGCTAAGCAGTCATTTCTGCAAGTATAGGAGTGAAAAATATTATAAAGGGCTCCTTGTGGCAGGAAAGCCTGGCATCTTCTCTTGTCAGTTTGTAAGTCTCTACTACTGTTCATGTTTTACACAAAAAAAAATGCCTAAAGGCATAAGAAAAAGTCCCTTGGTATTTACTGGCAACTGAAATAGTGTGTAAGGTGCTGTTCCCACCTTGAGGACCTTTCAGTCTAAGCAGACAACACAGACAAAAGATAGGGTGAAAAGAGAGATTATTATTGGCAGGTTTTGAAGGAATATTTTCAGGCCCTGAAACTTAGTGCCCTTAAATGCCCTTCTTATATTCACAAATGCACACCTCAGTTTAACTCCTACCTATCCACAAATCATGATCATAAGTAACTTGGTCAAAGTTACAGAGGTTGCCTATAGAAGAACCAGTTATGACACCTTGTTTTTTACAATGTCAGTAAGCCTGAATCATTTCATTGCCTGACTGTTGACACCATCACCCATCAACCACAAACTGTATATTTGTATCACAATAATGCGGTTAAATTTCATCTAGCTCATATCTTCATGGGAGGATCCATCTTCCACTTTCCCTCAACACGGGTTGCAGTACCCAATTAATCCAGTTCCTTTCTTTTACAGAAATGCTAGAGTCTCTTGATGCCCTAATCTCCTGAAATCTGAAGGTAGTTATGACAATGAAACATAACTGAAAATGTAGTCCTTCACAACTAAGGCAACTACCTTGGCAAATGAAGGAGATTAGAAGATGCATATGTTCACAGGAAAGGAAGAGTCAAAGGAAAAAAGTCAGGAGGACTTAAGAGGAATGGTACTGGAAGCAGAAGTGGAGTATATGGGCATTTCATTTGTACTTTGCTCTGGTTGTAGACATGAGGGTAAACTAAGCAAAGGGTGAAAAGCTAATGATGAGCAAGAAAGCTAGTATCTTGGGTTCTCAAGTGTCTGGAACTCAAAACCTACATTTGAAATAATTTTCCAAAGGAGGAACTATATACAGTTTTTTTTAAGAAAAAACTGTAACTGGGATGATGTTGTGCTTTGTAATTTGTGTTTCTAGCAGAAAATTTTATGCCTGAATAATGAAAAACAGAACAAAACAAGCAAACAAACACCCCCCCCAAAAAAACCAACCAACCAAAAAAAAAACTAAAAAACCACCAAGCAAACAAACAAAAAAAAACCAACCCAGAAGCTCAAAGTGATAGACTGAATGAGGATTTTGCTATTTACAAATTATCCTTTGAAGTAAGAGAAACTATTTCAGCTGGTTTGCTTTGCAGTTATATTTATCTCATAACATTAGAGTTATGAGACTTCCTTCCTAATGTGTGCACTAGTATTTCCTGTACCCTCAAGCAATGAAGTCTGCTACTCTGGTTTTCAAAGGATAAGCTAATAGATTTTGTGTATTTGCTTTAGCATGGACCTTCCCATTCAGACATTTGGAGAATAATGCTAAGGTCTTCCAGCAAGGAAAATAATGCTAGTGAGATTTACATTGGTGTTCCAGGCAGACAAAATACAGGTGTTATATCCAAAAGCATGGATAGAAAGTTAATGGGATGAAGATGGAATTGCTTCAGGAAAAGTCTTGTTCATCTGAAATGACAGTGTAAATAGGTACATGCAGCATTTGCAGCAGTGCACCATTTCTCTGTAGAAATCCCCTCATGGTGTTGTCCCACACTAAGGAGAGCAGCTGAGGACTGCACAGGCCAGTGGTGATTCTGAGACAGGAAGACATAACAGTCTGACAACCAGCAATGGCTTGCTTCCTTTCACAACTGCCTTTTCCCATCTGAACCAAGGGAGCCCTAGTGCCCTCCTTTAAGCTCAGGTTTCTTGCTCAAGCACAGAAAACTAGAAACCAGACCTTGTAGTTTGTATATTTTGATCACTGTAATCTCATCTAGTATTAAACCTTACACATCAGATGGGCATGATCAGACCTATTTACAGCTGCCTGAGTATTCATTTAGGCAGCATTTGTGCACTCACTTCCAAGAAAGCATCTAGGCAGCATCCCTCCCATCACCAGGTGAAGGAACCACATCTCACTAGGCAGCAAAACAAATTGAGAACATGCTAAGAAACACTGTCTTTCTTGGGACAAGGTGTTCAGCACTTGCATAAATGCTATCAAGAGCAATAATTCAGAGAGGATCTAAAAAAATTTTCTTTTTTAAGTGTTTTGACTGGAGAAAAACCCATATATCACTAAACTATCTCTATCATACCTTTATCATTAAGCATATATCACTGAACACATAACATAAACCAAACATAATACTCTCCATGTACAAGATTCTGATTAGATTTTTGAGAGCCTTGAAATCAACTCCAAGGAGAAGATGAAGTGTGGAATTACTCCCAAACTTGAGTTTTATCTGGCTGTCATCAGTGTTTAGTGCCTGCTGATCATCTTCAAAGAAGTCCGAGGAAGTCCGCATGGCCTTTGTCATAAACACCTACCTTTTCAGTCTTGTAGTGTTTACAGTGAGCAACAGAAGACGATGGTCTTCATCTTGTTAATTGTTTCTGCAGTCTTGATCCCTGTGTTGTCTGTTGACTTGATAATTGTGCAGCATTATATTAACCCAGTGAAAATGGTTTTGTATGATATGTCCCAGCCACACAAGTTGCTTGTAACTGCTGAAATATGATGTTTTCAGGAATGTCTGGGAGGGCATGTTTCTGCTATCACATAACAGGTCTCCACAAGAGAGACACAAGACCATAGTAAGATTTCTGAGAGCACAGAGTCACTGAAAAATGACACCTCTGTCAGGCCACTGCAGGGGGTCTGAAGGAAATGAGCCTAGGCCTCCAAATTTAAGTAGCAATCAGAAAATATTTTGCCATACAGATGAGACTAGAGTGCACAAGAGAACTCAAGGGAGTTGGAATGCAGCCTGCATTTTCTCTATTCTATGCAGAAAAGCCACCACAGGCCCTGAAAGCTATTTTGCCATATTGCCAAATAGCCCTTATTCCAGTAAAGCTAATCCAGCATGATGCAGACTTGGCTATATTTTCCAGCTGTTGGATTAGATCGTTTTTCTGCTGTCTTACAAGTCCATGTGCTTAGCTGTGCCACCCACTTCACATAGCTAAAGAATCCTCTTCTCTCAGGCTCTGTTGAGGTGCACTCAGAGAGGTTGCCAACAGATAAGTAAGAATGAGACCATTGCATGATTCTTGTGCAAGCCTTCCCACTATCACCTTATAAAGTAAGAGACTAAGAACAGGAATCCTGTGACTCTGTGAATCCAGTTCTGGCATCCACTCCCAATATCCTTGTTTGCCACACTGCTAAGTATTCTTCCTACATGCCACATCCATCCTACACTGCTGTCAGGAGATTAAAAAGAAATTATTGCTAATTAAATATTAATAATGTCCTGAGCCAGGCACAGTGTCAGTACCTGCCATGCTCTATTGGTATACTTCTGGCTAACATACATACATGTAAGCAAGGAGCTTCTGGACATGCTTAGATGGAAAAAGAAAATGTATCAGAACTGGAAACATGAGAGAGTTAACTGGGAGGAATACAAACAGGTTGTCCGAGTAACAAGGGAAAAAATTAGGAAAGCTAAAGCGGAGGTGGAATTAAAGCTGGCCAGGGACATAAAGGGTAACAAGAAAAACTTTTACAAATATGTCAATGAAAAGAGGAAGACTAGGGAAGATGTGGGCCCTTTCCGTAAAGAAACTGGAGAGCTGGTCACAGGGGATTTGGAGAAGGCTGAGGTACGCAACAACTTCTTCGCCTCAGTCTTCACTGGTACGGCCTCTGATTCCACAACTGAAGTCTTGGAGAATGTGGCCGTATACCAGGGGAAGCAGGACCCACCCACTGTGTGTGAAGAGCAGGTTCGTGAACACCTGAGAAACTTGGAGGTGCACAAGTCCATGGG
>VZTY01011172.1:120476-141306 GCA_013400935.1 Turnix velox
TAAAAGGTAGGGATGACCGCCTGATGGGTGACTCAGGATGATGGGGCGCAACCAACATGGCTTCACCAGGGGCAAATCATGCCTGACCAATTTGGTGGCCTTCTATGATGGAGTAACATCATCGGTGGACAAAGGAAGGGCAACTGACATCATCTACCTGGACTTGTGCAAGGCATTTGACACTGTCCCGCATGACATCCTGGTCTCCAAACTGGAAAAGAATGGGTTTGATGGATGGACCAGGTTGCCCAGAGAGGTTGTGGTTGCCCCCTCTCTGGAGGTGTTCAAGACTAGGCTGGACAAGGCACTGGGCAGCCTGGTCTAGTGGGAGGTGTCCCTGCCTATGGCAGGGGGGTTGGAACTCCATGATCTTTAAGGTCCCTTCCAACCAAAACTATTTTATGATTCTATGTCTGAGAGTGTGCACGCTATTCTAGGGTGTGGAGTAATGCTAAAAATTACACACCCAAAGGACCTTATATTTGTTATTTAACTGATCAAATAACTGCAAGGTCAACTGCAATTGCAAATGTTAGAAGATGAAGTACTAATAAAATCAAAACAAAAAATCCTAAGTGCTGAACCCCCACTAACATATTTGGGCAGATTTTCCCCTCCTTTGAAACTCTCAATTGAAAAGACAGTATTTACTTAAACGAATTATTGGTCCGTATTCTTCACAATACTTTATTAAAAATAAAATTTAAGTTCAATTTGGAATTGTCATAATAAATAAAAAGGCAAGCACAATGTGCAGCAAAAGGGTTTGGAGACAAAAGAAAAAATTGGAAACAGAAATATTAATTCCAGATTTACAATCAAGCAACACTATCCTCATTACACACAGAGAGTATCAGAGCATGCCCTCATGACATCTCTTATTTTGGCTGTATTTTGGCAGCTTGTTCAGTCTGAGTTGTTATTCCCAGGTACCTGGCTGTTCTCATACACCATGCAGGAAGCCTATGTACATAGGCTGTACATTTCCATTCAGACTTCATTGTGGGAGCCAGCTGCTGAAGAAGTTAGCTACTTAGGGCACCAAATCTGTGGGTACCTCAATTTCCTACTGGATCTAATCCAAATTATTCAGATGCAGTAGAAGAACTTAGCACAGTTTAAGTCAGAAGAGTTAAGCTGACTGTAGTATAATTATACTATAAATAGTATAATTTATCATGTAGAAGTTTTGGATGACAAATGGAGTCTTTCCATTGATTTTAAAAGTATCTTGGATCACAAATTTTGTGAAAATAACATTGCCAGGTGTATTTAGAGCAAGTATTTTCCTTTCTATTATTTAACACAACCAAAAAAATCTGAATATATTTTTCCTTTTCAAGTACTGATTTCTTCCTGTTCCCAATTCTTTGTTTTTAAATATTGCTTCTGTCATATCCTAAAACTTGTGGAACAATGGCTGTGGTTTTATCAGTTTTATGCAGTAAAAAGTAGAGTTGACACTTGCCAAAGCAATTCTGGCATTATTGTAACACCAGTCAAGAGTCATGGACAGCATGAGGGCTAATTTTCACCATAGGAACAGAAAGTCAAAACATACTCACTCATACCTTTAAAACAGTGAAACAGCCTAGCAGGACAAAAAAAGGATTTGGGATGAAATAAAAAATTTATCCCACTATTTGAGAAAAATAAAATATTCTGTAGATTAATGTCTGCTTTTGTGAGAGGTCCAGTTATTCCTCTTTTGGTGTAAGATGATCACATGACTATAGTCATGTGCTTCCTTTAAGAAGTGAAAGTCACTATTTCTGCTTTAACATTTGCCTTCTGGGTGGGGAAATCCCCATTTTGTGTTCTGATGACTCTGCTCTCTGATTGCTGGCTTTCTGGGACACCATGCAGTCAGACTTCGCTGGGCTTAGCTTTAAGAATTTTTTATTCCGTCTTTAGAATTACATCATTGGAGTAGGTCACAAATGACCTTTAGAGATGTGGCATGCCTAGCAATATCTTTTACTATACATAAGGAGTGACCGCCACCCTCTTCAACAGTTGCAATGCTAAAGAATTTTGCCTTAGGGATAGGTGTGCTAGGTTCAAAACTCTTACTTGTCATACTTGAGGAAAACTGTCAGAATGCATCATAAGCTGGTTCATCACTTTTCCCTTTCTTTGCCAGGAGATGAGGTTGTATCTAAGCTTGTGCTTCTGTAAACAGATCCTATTCAAGTGAGCATCTTTAAAGTAAGTACTAAATTGTACTGCAGTCAATAGTACAGGGCTCTCTGGAGTTGATTTAACTGTGTGGTAAGTGGATGGCAGAGAACAGGGAAGAAAAAATCTCAAGAGGAACAGGAATGCAGGATAAAGTGAAAGACAAGGCAGCTGGACTACTTGGGGTTAGCAAAGCCATTAAAACATGCAGATTTGGATTTCCAAGTCACAGTGAGAAAGCAGTGGTTGCCTTCAACTCAGGCATCAAACTGTACTTCACTTTGCTTGCTTCAGCTGTGAGTTACTTGTACAGTTTCTTTTCCCTCCCTTGTACCACTGTTCACCCTCCATGTACTACTGCAGTCCTTCCTTCCTCTCTCAGTGAATTCCAACTGGCCTAGACAAGGAGAAAGATAAGACCATGGTTATCCTGCTTCATTTATCAGAGAAGAGAGTACATCACTCAGACACATGATTTTGCATTTTGAAGGAGAAAAATTGGTGCATGCTTAATTGTGTTGAGAATAAGCAAGGTTTAAGGGGCTTTAGCTCACTGGATTTAGACTATGGGACTGTTTCTGAAAATGGACTTCCCTGTCCTGCTTGATTTCTATTAATATAGGAAACAATAGCATAGATCTTTATCTAAGAGCAACACATTTCATACAAAGCAGTTCTTGTTCTATCTCTCTACTTGTCACTGCATTGTACCAAACAGCTTGGACAGACTGGCCAGTATAATTGTTAGTGCTGTAACAAGAAGATGCGTAACAACATGTAAATATCTCTGCATATAAGAAATTATGCCATAACACAACTGGCTTGGCTTTTGCACAAAGTTCTGCACCTGAGATGAATCACTTTGGTGCGTAATATCGCAATGTTCTGTTTTTTGCAGTTGAGTTGTATGAATGCTTTTACAAGGTGCGGCTAAGACAGGAACATTGTGAAGGTTGAATGTCAGGACACATGTTGTGCTTCACTGAAAAGATGTACAAGTAAAAACAACACTTTGTATTCCAGTGAAGACTTAGTTGGACTCAATCAAACAATGGTACAATTAGCAAAAGTTAACCTCAGCGTGATTTTAACAATAAAGACTGCACAGAGTCAGGGATGGGCAGAACCTTTTGAACAGAATCAGAAAGTATGTCTGCATTGTGCAAGTATATGCAAAGCAGAGATCCTGAGCTAGCACATATCCAAACTGGTCTGTCTGCATGGCATAGTAGGAAGCCAGGTTAAGATCATGTCTTGAAAGCAGGACAGCTGCATCATTGTGATACCGCACCCAGGTAATGAGCTTGGCATCACTGTGCTGACAAGGCCATCCTCCAGATTCCAGGGCTCCATCAGCACAGACACCCGTATAACATGCCCCTCTTCTTGCTCCTGGTGAGGTCCCATCTGGAGTATTGTGCCCAGTTCTTGAGTCCTCAACGTAAGAAGGACATTGAGCTGTTGGAGCAGGTCCAGAGGAGGACCACAAAGATGATCAAAGGGCTGGAGCAACTGCCTTATGAAGACAAGCTGAAGGGGTTGCGGTAGTTCAGCTGGGTGAAGAGAAGACTCAGGGAGGACCTCATAGTAGCTTATCAATACCTGAAAGGGGCCTACAGAAAGGCAGGGGTAGGACTTTTTAATAAGATACGTGATGGAAGGACTAGAAACAGTGGATGTAAATAGTGCAACACTGGAACAGGTTGCCCAGACAGGTTGTGGATGCCCCCTCTCTGGACGTGTTTATGGCCAGGCTGGACAAGGCACTGAGCGGCCTGATCTAGTAGGAGGTGTCCCTGCCTATGGCAGGGGGGGGGGAACTTGATGATCTTTAAGGTCCTTTCTCACCCAAACTATTCTATGATGCAGTAGGGATAAGCTCCTCAATATGTGGGGATTTGGACTAAGAGCAAAATGATGCCTTCAAGAGACTCAAGAAAAGCACCTCCTCAAAGTATTGGAAGAACAAGATGTGAAGGGTTAAAGATTACTTTGAACTAGGAAAGCCAGTGATAGATAGGTATTCAAAACCTTAGGAGAAATGTCATCTGTGCAGTAGGCCACAGTAGGGTAAAATACATGCACTTAAACAGCAGCTAACTATTATCTAGCTTTGTGCTGGTTTACTGCACCAAACTTCTTCATTAAACAAAAATTAAATGAAACCAGCAATAACTCAGCATATTTTAAGAAATCACTTTTTGACCCAATCAGTGCAAGAAATCGGGCATTATTCCATTCTTTATTGCTCATTCTGAAATGAAGGATTTGCATTATCATCTCTAAACAAAATTCAAGAAACATGTCATGGAAGATCTAAATTTTTATATAGCATTTCAGAAGTTTAGGAACTTGGAACTTCTAATTCTATTTTGGCTAATGCTGAGCATCTTTTATTTATGAAAATTAAGATGTCTTACACAAAGCTGCTTTAAAATTATGAAGCAGTAAATAATCTCATATTTGGCATGGTCTTGCAAGCTGATTAAAACCCCATTTAGATTATGCAGCATTCTTTATGTAAATGAATGCTAGTGCTCACAATGAATGTTGGAACACTTTGATAAAGAGATCTTGGTAATCATTGCTAACATGGAGTGGGGTGAAACACTTGAAAGCACACATTGGTAGTTCCACAGAAAAGAAGAAGGAAAAATCCCCTGACTGCAATAGACTTAAAACCATTAGCTGAAGCAGAAATCTTAGCACTATTTTAAAATCAACCCCTTCCATAGCATCCCAGTATGAATACATTTCAAAAATCCAATTGTCCTCATGTATAGGGAATAAGCATTGCTGTGGAATTAATTACAAAAG
This sequence comes from Turnix velox, assembly GCA_013400935.1. Lineage (NCBI taxonomy): Eukaryota > Metazoa > Chordata > Aves > Charadriiformes > Turnicidae > Turnix > Turnix velox. The sequence continues at coordinate 125,472 of VZTY01011172.1, forward strand.
ATACAGGAACGTATCCTCAAGCCTCTTCTTTGCCAGCCACTTAGAAAGAACAGAAACATCTCATATTCGCTGTTTCCAGCCCAGCAAAAGTAGTGCCAGCACAGAACCCAAGCACCCACATGCCAAAACTTAATATTTTATGGAACAGGGAAGGGCAGCACTCATTAAACTCCCTGGACCATTCCTCCTACCAATGAGGTATAACCTCCATATGCCTGCTAAGCTTCATATGGATGAACTTAGTCTGCTATAAACTGGATCATGACAGAACAATTTCACTCCCTTTTCTCCATTAAAGAAATCAATGTCTGGATTTGGAAATCTTTTGTTATGGAAAAGTTTTGCAAAGAAGGAAGAATAGAATTGCAAGGTAGCCTGTATTCTGTCTGTATTGTCTCCTATTTGTCACTTCTTGTATTACATCCTCCTACTATCTATTTATAGCTTCCTTGTATGAGCTGTCATACCACAAATTTATATGACCCAGTTAACACATATACAATTGCTTCAAAGATTGCATTATTAACCGACTTGGTTTTCTAGGTCATGAATTCAGAACCTATTTTTACATTTGCCTTTGTCCTACTTAGGAAAATGACCAGCTCACTTGAACTAGAATGTATAAGCTACATAAATGGTTGTAATCTGGTTTCTGCCTAACATGAAGTGTTTAAAGGGAGTTTCTGTATTACTTCTCTAAACACAGCTTCTCTGCTTCTTCACTTAAAATGCAGAACTGAAAGAACATGTTGAGGGCTAGACAGAAGTAACAGAAGAACTGTAATGATGAGGATTATGGTCTTTTCATGTTCTCAAGAAAGTGTAAACTGCTGATATATCTGGCAAAGTCACACCTCCACAGTCAAAGGGAAACTTTGGTAGAGCAGTTTCTTAGAATGATTATAGTTGGAAGGGACCATATAGTTCCAAACCCCCTGGCATGGGGAGGGATACCTCTGACTAGATAAGGTTGTCCAGCTTGGCACTTCTGTTGGCTTTTCCAGATGTCCCTATGAGTTTTCCATCAGCAGGACCATCTTCTCAAGTTCCACTTCAGAGAACCTATGGAATATGTAGTTTAATGTGCATCCATGTTATTGAACTTTTCTTTGAAGGCTGTGCTAAAAATTGTATGTCATAGTGTTGAGCCTAGCTAACCAAAAGGAGCTGTTGCCATGCCCAAGACATGTCCAAATAAAGGATTCTGAGGGGACTTATGCTAAGACAAAAGGATTTGTGCCATAAGGTATCAATTTTTGCTAGATCAAAAATGCAGTAGGAACTCCTGGCATCTGATATGGTTTTTGCAGAACTTACAGGGCTGATTCCATCATGAACTTAAAACACAACACTCCATTGCAGAAAGAGATTTTGTACTCTAGAAACTGATTCATTATTTGATTCATTATTTACTTAGCATAGCAGGATCCAGTACAGCTCAAAATAGATGTCAAACAGCAACACTTAGATGAGTTAACACAAATGAAATAAAACCAAGCACAGTTCATGACAAATATCTCAGGAAACAGGGAGTAGTGTCTACTTTTTATTTTGGTGGTTCTCTCTATTTCACAAGTTGACACATGATACTATGATTCAGTTTATGTGGCAACCCCAGAGCAACAGGTAACTTGGAAGCCAAACTGGACAGCATTTAACAGCACCACCATTTAGGTCGTTGAGGAACATCCCATTTTATAGTAGACTGTACAAAACATGTTGTGCTGCATAGTTGAATAATCTTTCACCCAGAAATACATTTTCTCTGTCCCTAACAGAGATTGTGAGCTACTTCTGTTTTCACTGGTGAGAATCACTGTATTTCCTGGTGGTATCTATTAATCTCATCTGAAGATGCTGTCATTGCTTCTGAGGCTGCTTCTGACTTTATCCTGAGTTTATGGGAAACAAATAGAGCTTGAAAATTACTACTTTATGAGGAAGTATATCACAAACCAAACAACTGGCAGCCTTCTGAAACCAAAGAATGAAGCTCTAAATATACTGATATCACTAAAACAGCATTAAGTATTTAATAGCTTGAATACAGACTGACTTGCTTCTACATGCCTACAGAGGACTCTTTTCATTTGAGTAAGCACTGTATTGAAAGCACTCTGGAGTCTGATTTTTTAAGATCTTTCTCTGGGGAATACATGTCTCAAAGTCATCACATTTGTGTTACACTGCAGAAATAGACATGAACACACTCATAGTTTCACCCAAAAACATGGAAAGAGCCATCTTATCTTCTCAAGGTTGCACCACGTTTTCAAAGGCTGTTCTCAGTCTGGGACATATACAACAAAATATACATCAGCTTCTCTCCCAGTGTTAGGGACAGATAAACTCCTGGGAAACAAAGCATGCCTTTGTTTTTCTTAACCACAAAAAACCCACGGTCAACCAAATTTTCCTTTCCATTAAAAATCAGAGGCATTTCCAATCTCTGAAAATAGAGCACTCTTAATTTTATACTATAATCAAGCACTCACTTATTACATAAGTCTGAGCAGAGAAACAGTTGAGTTTTTAGTGGCCACCCTTTCATATTTCCTGATTTCTGGAAGCATTTTTGTTTCTGTTTGAGATCTGAAATTAACTTCATTTACACCACTGTATACATAGGGACTATGATTCTCTTCAAGCAAGTTTCATGAAAATTTTTTTCTAAAAACCTACTAAGTGTCAGTTGGTAATTTCATCTGTCTGTAAATAATGTATCTTTACAAAAGCATTTCAAGATTATTAATTTCTTAGACTCAAAAGTACTTTCAGAACTGCTAAGAAATAGATTTGTCTTTCATTACAACCTCTTTCTTGTTTACAAATCACTTATTTTGCAGGTTTCAATCTTGCACTTATCTTTTCTCCCATCATTCAAAAAAATGTCCAACCTGCCTTTGTTATTCATTTTATCTTTTACAATCTACCTGGATTGTGCATCTCACAAACAAAAACATTTTCAGATAAAATTATGATTCAATTATTGTTCTGAATATTTTTTCATAAGTGTCATTACCAGGTGGTGCTTGAAAGACAAAATATGGCAGTGGATTTTTTTTATGTGCACAGCAAAGTTTAACTTAGACATGCACTTTTTATTTCTGGTAACATGAGTCGAATCCAGGCTGACTCTTATTTTTTATGTCACAGTTTCAGAGCAACAGAACTGCAGAGAAATTTGGAATTAAAATATCTCATGGCAGGTATTATTCCAATTTAATTTAAAAACATTTGTTTTCAAAGTTTCTACAAGGGGGACTTACTCTAAACAGGCTTCTTTTTCCAGAGTAATCAAATTACTTCTGCTTATATTTTCCAGATGCCCCGTGCTACTTTTGTTTCTCTTCTTGTCCTAATCAATGCAGAGTGGAGAATCACGCAGATTTAGGCTACAGAGAATCAAAGTATTTCAAATAAATCGAGGTGACGGAGGACTGACTCACAACTCTGATGGCTAAAGTACAACACCTTCCAATATAAATACAAATATGACATAGCAACATAAAAACATACATTAACATACAATCCTCAGAATGTTTACAGTCAAAACAGGAGTCCCTTCAGACACCAGTCTCATACTTGCAACTCCTTGTTTTCACATGGTATTTTGTTTTGGAAAGTGATAAGGTAAATATCCTGAGATTAATTAACTCCCTTCTGAACCAAAACAAAAGGCTGAGACAGCATGATCCTTTATTTAGTCAAGTAATTTTATAATTCTATAAATGCATTTGCAAGTTCTGATTCTGCTCTCACATGCATTAACTTTGAATCCATATGTTATAAATTCAGGACTAATGGAATGGTAACAGCTCTGGTCAGGTTGTTCCATCAACATGTATTTTAAAAGTCTTGCATTATATGCATATATTTAAAAATGACAAAATTACAAATGTAAGAACAGCACAGGGCAAGTAGATTCTGATGCTTATCTATGCCTTATGTAGCTATGTAGAAGTTTATTTTCACTAATATTTTATCTAATTTACTTATCCACCACAAAAGCACAACTCCAAATCTATTAGCCACTGTTAAAGTCTTATTAAGGTGAGCTTAATACATTACTGCGATCATTCTGCCAAATCAAGCATTTTAAATTGAATTAAATGTAGTCTTTTCAAAGAATTAACTGCTAGTTAGAGCTAATATTTGTGAGATTATCTAAATAATGGAGTAAAGGTATTTATGAAAGAAATATTTAGGAGTTATTCTAGACAATACACTTATAGGTGCTGTGGATGGAAGAATTACCTACATTTCTATGTAGTGTTCCATTATATAACTTAGCTACGCTCAGAATTTTTATAAAATCCTTTATAAAAAAATTAGATCTATCTTAATTACATTAAAAAATATTTTTCACCTGCTATAAATCAATTTTTCTGCTCTGAAACACTCGCTGAATTTAATAGTAGCAAAAACAGAAGAACATTTACTACAGAACTCTGGAGCAGACGGTGGATATTAGGGATTTAAAGTCATGATAAAGCACTCACTTAGAATCTATAACTCCCTGTTGAATTTCTGAACCACATAATTCTTTATGGTGTGTAAATTTTAATAAATTAAGCATTTCACTTAATCTATAAGGTCAAATAATTCCTATGCAGTGTAAAAATCTAGAATAGTTAATTCACAGACATTTGAAGTAAATCTTAACAGTACCCTTTCCATGTCAGTGCTGCAAATACAACAAAGACCTTTCTGACACTAGCAATTTTTTCCGACAACCACATGACTGAAATATTGTTTGCATGGGTGCAAGCTACATCAGCACAAATGTTTCCAGAAAACAAAGCCACATCAATCTGATTAAACCTTATTTTGTATTCATTGACTTAAAGTTTTTTTAAGAAGTATCCCAATTTATTAATTTTTTTTTTAAAGTGTATCATAGCACCAGTGTCTGACAGCCTTACAATTATGCAAAATAAAGTTTTAGATGCCTTTAAAATTATTTGTAGTAGAATGGGTTGTCAGTCATATTAGGCAATTTTAAGACAGTGTCTTAAAAAAAAAAAAAGCCAAAATCAAAGAGTGTAAACCAAAAAGTGTAAACCAAAATAATCTAAAAATCCCATCATAACAAAAAACATATGACAGGGCACAAGCAACAGAAGCTTGAAACGTTTCTGAGACCATCCAGTGTCAGCCACCAGCTTTACTGATTCTACTTACTGTTACAGCAGCAGGTGCTGGCAAGATGCATTTAAAAAATTCCATCACTGGTTTAGGTTATTTTTCTTGTATGAGCTGTTAATTATTTCCATTTCTGAAACAATAACAATGTTCTTTAAGTTTCTAAGTAGTCATTCTTGTTAATTCTCACAGAAATCAGTATGAAAAATTCATTGAAAACCCTTGTGAAATACCACATTTTCTATGTCATTCATTCACAACTGGAAACCATATGGACTGCTCATAAAAGGTTAAAATCTCTTTTCTTTACACCAGTAAAATGAGATCACCTTTCCCCAGACTAAAATAAAAGTGAAGGTCAAATCAAGAATCCCACTTCTGAAGCTTGTCAATTTCTGTTAGATATTCAAGTATAATTCCAAACTTCTGGAATGTTCATGAGAAAACACATTTAATCAACATAAGGGTTTTTTTTGTCTTATGAAATAAAATCGTGTTTTTTCTGATAATAATTAAAATAGGCAATTAGTTTCAAATATTCAAACTCCCTTTGTTATTAACTTAATTATTTCCTGTATTATTAGGGCAGGGGCACTATCATTCAAGTCCCTAGCAAGAGCTTTTCAATAGAATGTTAAGAAGATTACCACAAAAATCAAAGCAAGACTACTCTTTTCTGCAAATAATTTGTGGTTTTGTAATGAAAATCCTCTTTTGATTTGATTTGTACACTTTGTCACATTCTGCAGATACTCAGTCATCATGTTTTTAAGCGAAGTTTCATACTATCTGTGGCAGAATTGATACTGTCTGAAAAAGACAACACAGATAATGACAGCTTCAAGAGTTCATTAGTGACCAGTTTTATCTTGTTGTTTATTGGTATGCTCAAAATGGATATTAGCACTTCAGAGTAGAAATTTTGGATTTTTTTAAACCCTGAAATAGACTAGAAACAGCCTCAGTTTCAAATTTTCTCAGTTTGCTTAAAAGAAAAATTGATTGACATCAAAACCAGACTACACGGAATCTCCTGCTTACCCTTTGTCCATTCAGTTAAAGGTGAAAAATAGAAACTTTGAACCTGACTTGTCTTTCAATCTATGTATTTGTTGCAAGAGGCGAAATCTCTGCACAGCCTTTGCAGTTACTTGTCATTAGATCATCAATAACTGTCATGTACAGATTCAAATCTACACTGGGATCTCTGGCAGCACCATGGCAAAAAGTTCATGAGAAAGAAAGAAAGACACTGTTGTAAGTCAGTTTCTTAAAAACACTTAAACTTGAGCTGTAACGATTTCTTTATTTTACTGAGGGCTTGCAGATTTTCCCCCATTACTACTGTAGACTGATTCTACCTCCAGCTAAAAGTACTGGCATTGTTTCCCTGCTTCTAACCAGTTCCTCCTGGACCTGGCAGATTTGAAACCCAAATTATTAATGAAAATAACAGAAATACTTGGAAAAAACTAATTCTGTAAGCTATATTGTGAAGCTGTGCAATAAATACATAGCTTTTTCTGCCATTTGTAGCTGACATTGTCTGCATACACGTGTATCACAGCAGATCTAGACATATCCTTCAACAGACAAAGTGTATAGCAGCAGAGCAGACAGACCTCAGTTCCTATTCGTGCTGCATATTTTTTAGATTAGGCAAGGCCCTGAGCTCTCTTCAATCAGTACGCTGTGGTTTGGGTCCTATCCCGTATGACTAACACATTTGTAGAACTATTTTCAGTCAAGGGATTATTTGTATACTCCCTCCTGAATACTGCTTCTACCACATCCATTTCATATCATGGCCCCAAACAAAAGGAGGGGAACTGCTGCCAGCACTTCTCCTGTGATCTCTGCATGAGTGTCCCTGTCCAAACTGCTGCCCACTCACCCTTCCTGGTACTGAGAGTCTGCTGTTGGAATTGTGCACCCATCAAAATGATACCTTCACACTCAAACCAAACACAGCATCTGTTTCCTCATGCCTTATTTCCAACATCATCCCAGTGGCTCATTACTTTTTTGGGAAGAGCCCCCTTGGCTTTCCTCCAAGTATTCTAGTATTTAATTATTTAAGAATTAAAGTCCCTATTAATAAGTTGTCAATATATTCCACCTGCAACCACATGAGTTACACAGTCCACCAGTGTGTGTGTGTGTGTGAGGGAAAATAGGAAGAAGGTTCTGTTTCCTTCCATTTCAGAGATACAATTAGTCCTTTGCTAGACTCTGAGCAATTAGTGTATATGTATTATTGTTACTTTAGGATTTAACAGCAAATTACTGTAGCCATGCTGTTCTCCTCAGACTATCCCGCTTACAATGCATACAGGTCCCTGCTCAATGTTCTCCTGTGTTATGAATTGACTTTGAGAGCCTGTTTCTCCTCATGCACTGGAGAGAGAACTAAGGACCACTTTCACTTTCAAACATTTGGAGATTATGTGCCTAAACAGCTAGCACTGCAAGCCTCAGCACTGCAACATTTAAATTCCAATTTGGATGTAGCCCTGATTCGCTGTCTCAAGTCTATAGTCATATGTTGTTAACAAGTTCACAAATATCAACCAAATTAGTATGTCCAACAAAGACATACAAAACAGCCCCCTAGGAGCGCAGTGTGAACTTTCATGTACAAAAGAAACCATGGCACATTTTCATTGTTGGGGATTAAGAGTCATAGATGGATTTTTTATGTATCCACCCCTCTCCATTCAATGGACTCTCAGGGTTAGAATGAAACCAGGTCACTGAGTATGATGACCTAAATGTCCCCATCCAACTGCAGACACTTACCTAAGGCACATCAACTGTCACACTAGTCACTCTCCACCCTCTGCACAGCCAAAGGAGTCAACTCAAGGCACGTGCAGGGGGATCAGACAGATCCCAAGTGGGCTGAATTACTTTCTGGAGTGCTTGCTTCTCTCTAATTAGACATGAAGGCAATATTAATTAAGCTTCTAGTTTAGATGCTTCAGATGAGTGTCTCAGTTTAGACAGAGTGAATCTGGGCCTATGTCCTGTATCAGGACAAGATAATGACACACCGAGCTCTAACATGGAAGTGCAGAATGTTAAGAATCATTTGTAAATCAGGACCCTGACACCTCCTTCCCCTCTGAAGCTTTGCACTCAAGAGCTTGAATATGATTTAACTCTCTGCAACAGCTGCCAAATCCACATTCAGATTGCCTTAAATAAAGGCAATCATGTAAGACAAGGATACGTAAAGACACATCAGATAAAAGAAATCAGACAGAAGGAATAATTTAAATATGCCCCAGGTTAAAGTTACTCTGAAAATTGCTATCTAGGTTAAATATTGTAGTTTTCTTTTTTATTGTGCCTGTAATATGATGACAAACTTTTAGTTCATAGCTCTCATCTGAGAAAAGTCACCTTATTCCTTCTGTCTGTCTAATACCCCAAGCAGTTGGAGACATGTCTTCTGTCAACTCCTTCTTTGCTAGCTACTTGAAATTGTATTTAAAGTAACATTAATTCTGTGTTTAACATTGGATAGCTCTCAAAAACAATTGTAATGGTTTAGGAACATTTCCTCCAACCAAACCAATGCTGTTGCATGAATAAGTGATTGTTCTCTTTTTCCTCTCCTGAAAGATGTTTGCACAATATAAACAAGCTTTTCTGAGAGACTTCTGTAAAGAAAGTTGATTTGGCAAGGCTCTGTGGTGACTGCATTGGAGAAGGATACCATGGCCTCCCTTGTGTGAGCTGTGCAAGATAAACCTCCCAGGATTAAGTAGTTGCATATCTACACAGAGAAAGGGAATTTGGGTATCATATGCACAGTGCATTTCTAACACAGAGGAATTCTAGACATGGGCAAAAGCAGTTGCCTAGGAAAGCTTTGTGCGGTAGTTGACAAAGCAATGCACTGGAAAAGCAAGACTGCTGCTTCTGGTGCAACCATCAACTCAGAAATTAGGTCTGAGGAGAAAGGCATAGTCCCCTTTTCAGCTAGCCTGCTTTTATGCAGAAGAAAAACCTAATCTGTGTTGATTTTATTCCCTCCCATATCATACCGGGAGAAGCTGGTAGCGCCTTGCTGTCTTCTTTGAGGCAAAGGACAATTGTGCCTCTGTGACTGAGGCATCTCAAGGCAACTCTTCCTAGAGAAAGTCCATTCATGTAAATATAAATGGAGAAATGAAGTTTTAAGATTAAAATCAGAGTCCAGAGATAGATCCAATCCACAAAAGGGGAGAGTCCCTATGGCAAAAGATGACTAACAGACAGAAGAGCTGCTGCTAAGGAAGATGTCAGCCCAGAAGAAACTCAGAGCAGTAGCATTTCATTATTTCAATTCCATAGTATTAGTCTAAATATTATCATCTACATCCTTGCAGGTGCACCCACCTTAGAATGCTGGTGGGCTATCTAAGTAGAATTACAATACAGCTGTTGAATTTCAGAAATAATACAAAAATCTGTATTCGTCAGAGAATTAAATTTTGGATATATGCATAAGCAAGCCATTCCCAGATCTGCAATTAAATAGCTAACTGTATTAGAAGACTGTGTCTGTGAACAAGTTCTTTTTTGCTTTCCCTAGCATGTCATAACATACAGCATTTGGGAAACAGCATTGCCTGGGAAAACACAGATGAAGATTAAGGGCTTTCATACAAGAAAAGGGTCTGCCTTTCTAAAAGAATGCTGTATATGGAGATAAATATTTTTGTACAGAAATATTTTATGATTACAGAATGAAATACACATATTAACATTACATAGAGAAACGCACCTTATTTTTAATGACCACATTTCAAACTTCACGTGTGTGTGCACTGGATAAACCTAACCATATTTCGGTTAACCATAGTTATCTCTTCCATTTTTGCTGTTAATAACTTTGGTCCAAAGTGGCTTGTCAAAAGGGCAGTCTTCCCATCTGTGTGTTGGATTCATCTCACCAAATATTAGCCTTATGAAAGGTACATATCCAGGATGAAGTATTGTCTTATTTAGCAGGGGAGGGTCTTACCAAGAACAATATGTTCTAGATACCCTAGATACCTACCTTACAAAGGTAAGAATTATCTTCTTCCTCTGCTGACTATGGAGATAACCTAAACAACTAATTTTGGACTAGATAGCTAACATCCTTGTGACCAACATGAATCCCAGCATATGCATGCAATTGGTAGAGCAAGAGGCCATAGTTTTGATGAGATTATTAGAAAACAACAAAATTTCAATATAGAAATACAAAAAAGAGGAAGGCACATATTATCTGATGTATGATATGGCAACTGAAAAAAATTCACATTTTAGAAACTGTCTCTAGTAGTCTTCTGAAATCCATCAAGAAGCTATTCTTTCATAGACTCCTTTTTAAGGACTTCACATTTTCTTCCTGGCTGTTTCTCCATAATTTCTCTGGATTAAAACTAAAACACCACTTCTCTGCAGTTGATATATATTTGAAAAACATTCTTACCTATATTAATGATTTTGTGATCAGCCTGAAGTCTATAAATATTTTACCTTCTCAGACTATGACTTTCCCAGTATTTTTTCCCTCTTCCTTCTTGTTTGGCATTAACTCTTCATTCTCCTCTTTCTTCAATGATGAAGCAGTTAATCTTCTTAGTAGTCTTAAATTTGGCAGCAAACAAGGATTTCTTATGCTAAAATTGCAATATTTCTCAACCTGAACACTACATAGAAACTAGAAGTCTGTGTATCAATTTATATCAAAGAAAAATGAAAAAACTTCATGTCCTTACTTCTTCCACATAATTTGAAATTTTGTTACATAAGCAATTTTAAAAAACCTAATATTTCTGTTGTAGTGATTATTATTTAGCTTGTAGTTTAATTAAAAAAAAATTCTAATACTTTAAAAATATGGTTGGGTTTAGACTAACATTGTTGGGAGTATATCTGCTAGAGTTTGTATAACATTTTATGTTCTTTGAAGTAAGGAAAAAGCATGAGGGAAAGACACATTTTTCTTTTTTGTTCAATGACAGTGCTATCAGCTGTCTGTTAGCATCATGGTAACTTGAAATAGTGCAGTATTAATCTTTACAGTTTATCTGTTGCTCCTAGACATGAACTCAAATAAATAATACTCTGTAAGATGTAAGAGACACTAAAATAACTTGAACTAATACAGTAGAATTTAAGGTGTTTTGTTTCTTTTAATAGACAGATACTTTGAGTCAAGAAAATCTGAGTATCTCAGCTTTGTCCTTCATGGAAAGATATTAAATATTGGCTTCTCAGAAAAGTGACTAAACTACCATTTAGATTAGAGACATCATATCAGCCATGCAATCTCATATTATTTCAAAAAATTTCACAGCAAGCTAAATTTGGGGGGGTTTCAGTTAGTGTGGTGTGTGTGTGTGTGTGTGTGTGTGTGTGTGTGTGTGTGTGTGTGTGAAAGGGAATCCAATAGATTTAGACGATGTTAAATTTTTCTAAATTAGGAAGGCTTTTTTATTTTATTGCATTTTGGCCTCATGGAAACATTTTAATTATGGAAACATTTGCTAGGTAATTAGCCCTCTGACATCATTTTTTAATAGAAGTCGATACACTAATGGAAAATAAATTACAAATCAAGAGAGTGATATTTAAAATAAGCACATCAAATCTAATTAAAATCTCATTTGTATGATAGTTTCTGATGATGTAAAATAGAAGCTGACAAACTAGGGGAAGGGGTAGTGTTTTGTTGGGTAGTACCTTTTTAGGAACTGTATGTTGGCAAATATATATCATCCGAATTCCTCAGCTTTATCAGTTACTGCTATAAAGAATGAAAATCCTTTTATTCTTCTTGGTTTTGGTCTCATTACTACTTCTCAGTGGAAGAAGTTTTTACTTGACTTTCTCATAAATCCTGATAAGATTTATTATTTTATTTAATTTTTTCCAAATTCCTGCAGATATTGAGAAAGGTCTGATTTTCTCATCTTAATAAATAGGTCATGGTTTTTCTAAGTTGCATCATTGTTTAAATATAGGCTGACTTCCAGTCTCAACAGCTAACAAAGTCATCTAAACCCACAGACACTGTGGTATACATATGTAAATATGAAACAGTAAGGAAATAGTCCATATATTTGAATATTAAGCAGTCATGTTGTCCTACTCTCAGAGTAAATTCATCCCTCTAAGGAACACCATCTGGCAAAGTTTTCTTATGAGGGCTGAACTCCTTTCTTCACTTCCTTCTTTCTCAGGCCTTGACTGAACATTTTCATGACTTTCATTTTCTCAGCCAGCAGAGATGCTGGGCCAGATCCTCAGGTCTGCTCAGATTTTTTTTGGCTGTTTGGCAAATGCAAAGGAAGAGGAGAAAGAACTCATGGTGGAACCATGGAATAGGGGAAAGAGGATAGAGTGAGAGCCAGGAGCAGAATCAAATTGTGCAGTCTTCAAGAAGAAGCAGTTGAAGACCAGCAGCCCTACAGCCATGGTGAAGAAAGCTGCCATCATTCTTAATTAAGGCCTGATGTGGCATGTGCCAATGGACAAACTGATGATGTTTTCTTTTGAATATTGAATATGGAAAATCCTAGCAAAAAGACAGGACCTACAGCAGTTTTCAGGAAGACAAACAAGACACTGTTGTGACAAGACAGTTAGAGTAACTTTTATTTCATCTCATGAACAACTTGTGAACTTGCATGAGAATAGAGTTTTGACAGTTCTAGGGTAATATAACTGCCTGTTATCATCACACCATTCATTTTCCCTCTATAAGCTCTCCATTTTTCATTAACTGAACAATATATGGGGAAACAGATCCAATCCTAGTCCCAGCCTTGGCCAATGGTTTCTGTCGAAGGATTATTTATATAGAATCATAGAATGATTTCAGTTGGAAGGGACCTTAAAGATCATCTAGTTCCAACCCCCCTGCCATAAGCAACTAGATCAGGTTGCTCAGTGCCTTGTCCAGCCTGGCCTTAGACAACTCCAGAGAGGGAACATCCACAGTCTCTTGGGTTAACCTCTTCCAGAGTCTCACCACCCTCATAGTAAAGAATTTATTTCTCATATCTAGCCTGAATCTCTCCTCTCCAATCTTACAGTCCATTATTCCTAGTCCTGCCATCACATATCCTATTAAAAAGTCCTACTCCTGCCTTTCTGTAGGTCCCCTTCAGGTATTGATAAGCTACTCTGAGGTCCCCTTCTGAGCCTTCTCTTCTCCAGGCTGAACTTCCCCAACTACTTCAGTCTGTCCTCAGAAAGGAGTTGCTCTGGCCCTTTGATCATCTCTGTGGCCGTCCTCTGGACCTGCTCCAACAGCTCAATGTCCTTCTTATGTTGAGGGCTCCAGAACTGAACACAATACTCCAGGTGGAGCCTCACCAGAGGCACACAGAGGAGCCAAATCACCTCTCTTGACCTGCTGGCCACACTTCTCTTGATGAAGGCCAGGATTCAGTTGACCATCTGGGCTGCAAGCACAAACTGGTGGCTCATGTTATCATCCACTGACACCTCAAATCCTCCTTTTCAGGGCTGCACTGAAGCCCCTCTCCAACCAGTCTGTATCTGTGCTTGCGATTGCCATAGCCTAGGTGCAGTACCTTGCACTTGGTCTTGTTGAACTTCATGAAGTTGGCATGGGGTCACCTCTCAAGCCTGTCCAGTTCCCTCTGGATGACTTCCTTCTGCCATGTCAACTGCACCACACAGCTTGGTGTCATCTTCAAACTTGCTGAGCGTGTACTCAATCCCACTATCCAGGTCTCCAGCAAAGATGTTAAATAGCAATCAATACCTTATATCAATTATATGACTTAGCTAAGATTTCAAAGATTTTGCCATGCTATTAGTCACTTACTGAAATTCTGTTGTGTCAAGGATTCTCTCAACCTCAATGAGTAGAAGTGTATAACCTTAAGCAAGTGTCCCCACTCAAGGGGAAATCCTGGCATGCGTCCACTGCTGTACTGGAGATCTCAAAGGGCTCTTGGGTTATCCACTATTTATGGAGTAAGATAATTGACATAAGAGGACCTAGTCTTATTCTCATGGGAACGAAATATCCTGATACTCCCCTCCAGACAGTGTTTTGGCTCTAGTCAGCTATCCTCTGAGGTCCAGGAGCAGCTCATTACTCCTCCCACTGATGACTATGGCTCAGCCTGCTCTCAAAGGATGGGTTCTGCAATCATCTGCTAATCTTCCTCATACTCCTTCAGATTCTCTTCAATAGACCCATGTCTTTCTTGTGATCAGGACTCCAAAGCCACAGATCTGTATTTGTAACGCAAATAAGCCATTCCACTAGTAGTGAAAGCATTAATTATCCAAGAATCTGGGGCTCAGAGTGTGCAAAAGAAATGTTACTTCAATGTATGGTGTAGATATTCTTTCTCAGAATCTGTAAAGAGTTTGGAGCAAAACTGGTTTTATCTACGGTTTACTGTAAGGAATTATTGCCCATTCCTATTACCAAGGAATTACATTTATTATTCCAATAGATCATAACTGTCACGTTCAGAGCAGCACTTCCTGGAACTGTCTTTATTGAATAAATGTTAAGGAGCTGCAAAGTTTCTTTCTACTTCCAGATGTTTTGGTTCATCAGCAAGGTTTTCAGCCTCTAGCATTACTTTAAGACTTATAGTGTGCAATCCACATCTCCCAAAACAAACTTTTCTAGTGAGTACACTTGACAAAATTTTCCTTAAGGGAAATGCTCTCCCTCTTTCTCTTATTTCAAATCTACATTCTCAAAGCTCTTACCTCTTTTGCACCAACACATGGACTTTTCATATTGTAGACTACTGTTTAAAGGAAACTTGCCAGGAAGAGAAAAAAGTCTGGTAGCAAACTCTTATTCAAATATTGGCAAAATATCTGTGAAAAAAATCTTTAACTGGAAAGAAAGAGCACAAAGGCCTCACATTGTTCCCTCTGTTCCATTAAGTCACTCTAAGTTTACAGGATATCAGCTCCTACAGCAGGGCTGCAAGATTAAGCTGGCATTGAAAAGCTGTCATGACAACTGAAATGTAACCAGGAAAAGTGCCCCAAGATCCTGGATGATGTAATCACTCCTTACCACCTTATATAACACAGTGCATTTTGAACAGGTAATCTGTTTCCCTTATCTGAGTCATTAATGATGTCTTGTATTTGTCAAATGGCTTCATTTATTATATGAGATTGAATGAAAATGGAAACGAGAAATATCACATATCTCCCAGAGGGCCCCATTATCTGAAATTCTTTAGACATGCAGGGTGAGATGCTGCAAGCTTTATGACTTCACCTGAAATCAAGTAGAGAGGAGGTGGTATCTCCCTGGAATTAAGACATTGTAGAAGAATCTCAGGTGATGTAAAACTCTGTACATGCTCTGTCCAATAGTGACAGGCAGTCTGATGAGTAGTCTGCAGAACAGAAGTTTAAGGAAAAGGATACACAGGTTTTTCTCCTCTTTCACAAGGACCTAGCATACAGTTCCTCTTCCTTAGGAATGAATATTAAAGCTGAATGCACTATGTACATGCAGTTTCTGACTAAAGAGTGTTCCCTGATTTTAAATGCAAAGCTCTGCTGGGACTTCTCCAAGTGCTTAGCCTTATCTGTACCTCCTATAAGTGCAGTCACAGGAACTACACTTACTTTCTCCTAGTTACATTTCATAGGAATCACAGAAAATGATAGAATGCATTGAGTT
>VZTY01011180.1:0-22375 GCA_013400935.1 Turnix velox
ACCATTCTATGATTTTAGCTGTGAATGGAATTTTTATGGGAAATCTCAAACCAGCCAATGATGCTAATGAGCTGCAATCACCACCACTAGGGAGGGAAAGTACCTGCTGCTTCCTCAGCCCACAACCCTTCCCAAGATGTTGAAAGCAGTGATTTTTCTCCATCAATATAAAGCCAAGATACTTTATTTTAAATGATTTTGGTTCTTTTCTAACCAGAAACTGAGGGTGTAGCTCCCAGGCTTGTTCCATGGATGGGTCCTCACTGGGAATGTCAGAGACAGGGAGGTACAAATCCCTTGAACCTGAGCCATCTGCAGCCCTGGCCAGGGCCCAACACACCAGGCTGCTCCTGCTTTTGGAAGGTCTTTTTTTTTTTTTCCTTATTTTCTTCTTTCTTCCTTGTTTTGGTCTTTAATTTTTTTTAACCAGCGATGACACTGAAAAATCTCTGGCCGAGGTAAATAAATCTGTTGTGGAATGTCTTCTCCTCCCCCTCTGTGTGAGATCTGGGCTTTGGTGCATTGATGTTCTCTGCCTGAACCGCACTTTGGCTCCATTTCTGACCATCCTGACTCACCCACGGGGAGTGGGTTTTGCTCATAAACACAGAAGCTACTGGGTGAGCAGGAGTAGTTCTCCTTGGAGAGGACTTTGCTGCTGCCTTCTTTTCCCCACCTGAATTTTGAGGCTTATTTTGACATGTTTTCACATAAAACCTGGCCCTCTCTCCTGATTTACTCAGGAGGGATCCAAATGTAGTCAGAACGAGCCCAGGATTCACTGTGAAATGTTCACCTGCTTCAAAAAGGCTTTGAATAAAACTCTTCTATTAAGCAGGAAAAATGGAAGAAAAAGCCCTTTTTACCCCTTCATGCGATGATGGATGTTTTTGTGGGTGCAAACATCCAGTAAAAGGGGCAGAACTTCTAATTACATTCCCTCAGGAGGCTAAAAAAAGGTTTGCCCAAACCTTTTTGTGAAAATTCACTGGAGCAAATTCAGCTGGGTTTCTGCTGGAGTCCCCTCACTTTGTCCCTTATGAGGCTGCCTGAAGAAGAAGGACCCACCACTGCAGATTCCTCTGAAGGCAGTTGTTGTGCTTTTTGAGAGGATTCATATTTTGGAGACACCATGTTGTGTGACTTCCCATGTTGACAGGATGTTAGGGTAGGAAAAAACCCAAGGACAAATAGCTTTGCCATAGAGAAGTGATCTAAAGCTTCCAGGAGGGAGGAAACCAGGGTGATGTCCCCAGTGGGGGGGACAATGGATGTCAATGAGATGTTTTGTGACAGAAGATGACTCTGCTCTGCAAAACCTATCCCACTCCTATGTCTGAACTGTGCAGAATTGGGGGATTTATAGAATCATAGAATAATTTGGGTTGGAAGGGACATTAAAGATATTAGAGTTCCAACCCCCCTGCCGTGGGCAGGGACACCTCTCACCACACCAGGTTGCTCAGTGCCTCATCCAGCCTGGCCTTAAACACCTCCAGGGATTGAGGGGGCATCCACAACCTCTCTGGGCAACCTCTTCCACTGTCTCACCACCCTCACAGCAAAGAACTTCTTCCTTAGATCCAGCCTCAATCTCCCCTCTTCCAATTTTCATCCATTACTCCTAGTCCTGCCATCCTGGACCCTATTCAGAAGTCCTACCCCAGCCTTTCTGTAGCCCCCTTCAGGTATTTAGAAGCTCCTCTGAGGTTCCCCCTGAGCCTTCTCTTCTCCAGGCTCAAAAACCCCAACTCCTTCAGCCTGTCTTCATAAGGCAATTGCTCCAGCCCTTTGATCATCTTTATGTCCCTCCTCTGGACCTCGTCCAACAGCCCAGTGTCATTCTTCTGTTGAGGGCTCCAGAACTGGACACAGTAACTCCAGTTGGGGTCTCACCAGAGCCCAGTAGATAGGCAAAATCACCTCTGTAATCTGATCTTGCACGTTGCTCTAGTTTTCTTAGAGAAGAAGAAGCTACATCCCCTAAAGGGCTGCACTCTGCAGATGTCCAGTCTCATAAGAAGAAGACATCATTTCCATCACTCCCAAGTCAGGATTGCTTCAACCAGCCTGGAGTAACCACCCTCTTACTCCTTGTCAGAGTAGGAGAAAGGCCGGACCCTAAATCACTCTGTGGAGCTTCAGGAGGTGACTGGTGTGAAACAAATATCTGAATTAATTGAAGGGGTCAGTGTCTGCAGCTAATCAGCTAAAACTGCCTGTGGTGACCCAGCTGTGTCTGTCACATCAGCCAGAAGATGTCTGTGAGGCAGGAGCCATCTAGTATCTGAGCTGGATTTGGCTGGTGGTGGTGTTTTTCCCTGTGGCAAGTGTTTTTTTTTTCAGTGGACGTGCAGACAAGGATGTTTTTGACATTCATCCAAGACCTACTTTTGCCCCCTGTTCCTCCTTGCTGGTTTTTTTTTTTGCTTTTGGAGGTTGCTGGGAATTGGAAGAACTCTACTTCGTGCCTCCTTTTCCAAGCAGGCTCCAGAGGTGACAGTTACTAATGGCTTCCCCACCAGGAACAGGTGTGGGACCACGCTCTGGTGGGCAGGAGGAGAGAGATGCCACCCAATGTCACTGCTCAGGACACGCTCTCTCACCACCACCTTGTTTTTGTGAAGATTTTATTTTGCCTCCAAGGTAGTGTTTACTCTTTAGTATGCAGGCTCTGGGCAAGCCAGTGGAGTGGAAACCCCCTTAATTTCTTTTTAATGCAAACATGGATCTTGCAAGACCTTGCCAGGTGGTTGGCTGATGTCATAGAATGGTTTGGGTTGGAAGGGACCTTCAAGATCGTCTGGTTCCAACCCCCCTGCCATGGGCAGGGACACCTCCCACTACACCAGGTTGCTCAGTGCCTCATCCAGCCTGGCCTTAAACACCTCCAGGGATTGAGGGGGCATCTCTCTGGGCAACATGTTCAGTGTCTCACCATCCTCACAGGAAAGAACTTTCTTAGATCCAGTTTAAATCTCCCGTCTTCCAATTTGCATCCATTCCTTCTAGTCCTGCCATCCTGGACTCCATTCAAAAGTCCTACCCCAGCCTTTCTGTAGCCCCCTTCAGGTATTGGCAAGTCACTCTGAGGTCCCCCCTGAGCCTTCTCTTCTCCAGGCTCAACAACCCAAACTCCTTCTGCCTGTCCTCAGAAGGGAGGTGCTCCAGCCCTCTTGGATCAGGGAAATTCCACCAAAGATGTGTGATGTGCAGCCAAGAAGGCCAACCAAATCCTGGGCTGCGTCTAGAGATGTGTGACCAGCAGGTTAAGATTTTGCCCACCTACTCAGCTCTGGTGAGGCCCCATCTGGAGTTACTGTGTCCAATTCTGGAGTCCTTAGTATAAGAAGGACATTGAGCTGTTGGAGCAGGTCCAGATGAGTCCATGAAGATGAGAGGGCTGGAGCACCTCCCTTCTGAGGACNAAGGCTGGGGTAGGACTTTTGAATAGGATATGTGATGGAATGTCTAAAAATTATGGATGCAAATTGGAAGAGGGGAGATTTAAACTGGATCTAAGAAAGAAAATCTTTACTGTGAGGGTGGTGAGACGGTGGAAGAGGTTGCCCAGAGAGGCTGTGGATGCCCCCTCAATCCCTGGAGGTGTTTAAGGCCAGGCTGAATGAGGCACTGAGCAACCTGGTGTGGTGGGAGGTGTCTGTGCCCATGGCAGGGGGGTTGGAACAAGATGAACTTGAAGGTCCCTTCCAACCCAAACTATTCTATGATTCTATGATGGGCCCTCCAGGTCTCCAGTGAGGCAGTGCCAGCCCTTGCCCCAGTCCTCCTGCTCAGGCTCCCTACTGAACAAGGAAGGGAGACAACAAAAAAAGAATTAATTGGTGATAAATAATACATTTTTATCCCATCTAAAGTTGTTTGATCTCTGTTGTCTGCGTTCCTCGGTGACAAGGTGCACGGTGTTAATAGCTGTTTGTCACCTGTCACAGCACTTAACCAGCTGGAGTGGGGCTGTGCTGGGCTGACACAGCCATTATTGCTTCCTTTAGAAAAACCTAAAAGGAAAAAAAATAAACATTCCTGCTCTCCTGGGGTGACTTTTCACAGCAATTTCTCCAAGTGAAACAATTAGCAAGCATTAAAGGTCTCCTTTTCAGGGAAAGCAGCAATCAGGAGAGGAGATGGAGCTTCCCCCCTAAAGCTTCCCTGTACACACACAGCCCCTCCATGCTGAGTGGGATTGGAAGGGATTGTTACCAGTGTAATATTATTTAAATGAGCATTAATTACCAGAAGCTGTTTGGATTTTAATGTCTCCTCCTGTAAAGTGTGTAAATAGGGGCCTGAGAGGTCTGGGAGTGGGCAGCAGGACTC
Organism: Turnix velox; assembly: GCA_013400935.1. Taxonomy (NCBI): domain Eukaryota; kingdom Metazoa; phylum Chordata; class Aves; order Charadriiformes; family Turnicidae; genus Turnix; species Turnix velox. Next base: position 4,339 of record VZTY01011180.1, read on the forward strand.
TGCTGCTGGTGGGGAAAGGGGGGATTTTTAGGAGGGAGGTTTGACTGCTGGGTTTAATGGGAGCAATGGGGCCAAACGCTGGTCATTGTGGGGAGGATTCCCTCTTCCACCTTCAGAGGCAGCCCATCCCCAAGGATGGCTGGAGAGGGGGAGGAGGAAGCTGATGAGGTGCTGGAAGGACTTGGGTCTAGACCTGGATGGAGGGATGTCTCACTCTTGATATCCTGAGAGAGGGTGCTGATGAAATGCTGGAATAACTTGGGTTTGGACCTGGATGTCTCACCATTGACATGAAGTGGCAGCTCTTCCACATTTTATTGGGCACCAGAGAGTATTTTTAGGGGGTTACAGCATCCAAGGGATGAGTGAGTTGCCTGGGCTGTGCTGGTCCTGCATCTTTCCACCATCATAGAATAGTTTGGGTTGGAAGGGGTCTTCAAAATCATCTAGTTCCATCCCACTGCACCAGGTTGCTCAGTGCCTCATCCAGCCTGGCCTTAAACGCCTCCAGGGAGAGAGGGAGCATCTACAACTTCTCTGGGCAACCTCTTCCAGTGTCTCACCACCCTCACAGCAAAGAACTTCTTGCTTAGATCCAGCCTAAATCTCCCCTCTTCCAATTTACATCCATAATTTTTAGACCTTCCATCACATATCCTATTAAAAAGTCCTACCCCAGCCTTTCTGTACCCCCCTTCAGGTATTGAGAAGCTCCTCTGAGGTCCCCCCTGAGCCTTCTCTTCTCCAGGCTCAACAACCCCAACTCCTTCAGCCTGTCCTCCTCCTTCATCTCCTATCCTCCCTCCATCCAGCCTGACCTGTAGCCACAAGGAAGAACTTCCCATGGAGATCAGCAGGTCTTTGGACACCTCCCCTTTCCCTTTTTTTCCTTCCTCTGTGTTTCCTTTCCTGGCTGGGAGCTCATTTTGCCTCACAAAGTGGCCTCATTACAAATACATCAGCTCTGGTGGCCTCACATGCAAAGCCTTCATTTAGCCCTCCGAGCTCAATTAGACCTGAGGATGTCTTGGGGCAATTAAGTAATATTAGAACATTTTCTCTTCTCTTCAACCCCCTCCCTTCCCTAATGCAGCTTTCAAAACACAGAGCCTGGGTTCTCACCCACTGGAGCCCTGTTCTCCCTGCTACCAAGTTTCCCCCTAATGTGCTGCTCTGTGAATGAGAGCTAATTACCTTTGGAAAGGATGTCATTAGTGTCACATTCATGCTGCATTTTGGAGAGCTGGCAGGTGGTGGGAAAACCTCCTTTTGGTGTTCTTCAGCCCCCTGCTACTGGCCAGGAGCAGAGTTGGGCCACCTGGGATGCTTGGGGACACTCTGTGCTCTGTTATGAGCCACCTCTTCAGAATCCCAGAATGTCAGGGATTGGAAGGGACCTGGAGAGATCATCTAGTCCCAGGCCCCTGCTAGAGCAGGAACACCCAGATCGGGTCACACAGGAAGGTGTCCAGGTGGGGTTTGAATGTCTCCAGAGAAAGAGACCCCTCTCTGGGCAGCCTGGGACACTCTTCTCTCACCCTCACCATATTTTTACTCCTATTTCTGTGGAACCTCCTGTGTTCCAGCTTGCACCCATTGCCCCTTGTCATGTCATTGGAGGTCACTGAGAAGAGCCTGGCTCCATCCTCCTGATACTCACCCTTTCCATATTTATAAACATGAGTGAGTTGTCCTTCATCTCTGGAGCTCATCACAGTTTACAAATATTAACTAATTAAGCCTCTTGGAGCTCCTGTGAGATAAGTGGATTCTGCTCTGATGACTGACATTGCATCCCCTCTCTTCTCTAAGCCTTGGACGGTTTTTTTCACCTCTGAGAAATGAGGAGACAAATCTTAAAAATGAAAGCAAGAGAAGTGGTGCTTTGGGACTGCCCAGACACCTAACCTGCCTCCTCAAGTCTGTACCTACTGCAAGAGGTGTCTGTAGCATTGCTTTTGAAGCTTAGGGACCACTCACAGGAGCTCTTCTGGCTTCAGTGGGGTCTTCTCAGGAGCTTCTCAGAAACCATTGATTGTTTAGATTGCTCATTGCTTGCCTCATGAATAGGACAATAGAAACATAAAGGAAATGGTGGTCACCCATTGGTATTTTCTGTTTTTTCCCTCACTAGGTGGTGACAAGGCTGATGATGTTCTGGTTTCACACTCCCATTGCTCTCCCACTCAGCCCAGTGTGAGGTGGCCAGCGGGCTCCCAGTACAGGTAAGTGCTGCTTTTGGAGAAGGAGGGTGGGGATTAGATCTTCATGCAAAGAAATTACTTGTAATTTAGGGTGAAATTGCCATGAAGATGCTCATTTATGTTGTGTTGGGTTTTTGTTGCCCTGAAGAGATGTGTTCACTCTGTCTGCTGGAGGTGGTTTCCAGCCCTGGGTGAAGGATCTCCCTTGTCCCTTCTCCCAGGGAGGAGATGTGCCACCAGAAGCCCCCATGGCCTCAGCTGGAGCTGAGCATGGTTGCAAGGATGGATGGGTCAACTGGCATTTCTCTTTTGTGCCCTGGTGTGAAATTAAAGGGATTTGGAGGAAAAAAAAAGCTGCATTAGCAGAGCTGAACTGCCCTGGGAAATATTACAGGAGAATGGGAATGGGAATCCCAGACTTTCCCACAGACTCTGCACTTCCAGCATGGCACAAGCTGCCAGCTCTTGCCCGTCTGGAAAGGGAGGGTGGGTATTAACTGAGAAGCTGGGTTTAATTTTGGAGGGAGCAGGGGTAGGATCTGGGCTGGGAGAGGGCTTCAAGGAATGGATGGGCCAGAGCTGGGTGCAGCCTGTCCCCCCAAAAATAGGGGAGGCTGAAGGGAAATGCAGCAGGGAGAATACTCCAGGTGAAAAGAAGAGTGGAAAGAAAGAGGGGAGGAATGAAAGAAAGAGCAAACATAGAATTTGGGGTGGGGAGAAACCTGGCCTGCACCAGTCTGGTCAGTCCTAAACCAGTTCATTTCTGTAGGTTGAGACCAGCCAAAGGAGCCTGCCCTCACTCTGGCCCTGACCAGTGCCATCTGTGTTGAGCTGGCAGGGTTTTTAGACTTTAAAATCTCTATTTTCTGCACCTTCATAGCTGTGAGATTGAAAGGCCATCCCTCCAAGGGCACAGCCCTGTTCATGCCCTGCAGCAGAGGGACAGGAGGTAGGAGCTGGAAGCCCTGGGGCTGGTCCAGCCACTCCTGGCTTACTGTCTGAAGGAGTTTTGGGGCTTCACTGCCAGCACCCTGTGATACCTGGAGAGAATCCCATAGCCTGAAGTCACCTGGCCATCCAGGGCTGCCTGTGTGTTCCATCTGTCCCGCTTCAGAGGGGCACAACCTCCAGAGACAAGCTCTTCCTCTATCTCTGGCTGTCTGAGGCTGAGGCAAGAAAAGCTGTGGGTAAACAAGAATCTTCTCTGAGCGTGTTAAGACCACTTGAGGTTGCCTGTTCTCTAATAGGTGTCCTGTGGATTACAGAACCCAGTAATTACAGCTAATAAGTCCAAAATATGTAATTACCCTGTAAGCACTGGGATCTAAAGACAAAAATGAGCCTGGTATTTGGGCACTCACTGGGAGATGTGCTGCTTTCCCCATTCAGCTGGAAAATAGGGTGGTGAGACACTGGCAGAGCTTGCCCAGAGAATCTGTTGATGCCCTCTCAGTCCCTGGAGGTGTTTAAGGCCAGGCTGGATGAGGCACTGAGCAACCTCGTGTAGTGGGAAGTGTCCCCTGCAGGGGGGTAAGAACTAGATGATCTTGAAGGTCCCTTCCAAACCATTGTGTGATTCTATGATTAAAATACAGAAGTGGCAGAAAGTCACAGAATCACAGGATGAGAGGAGCTGGAAGGAAGCTCTGGAGCTCATCTCATCCAACTCTGGCTGCTCTTTCCCCATTCTGCATCCTGGGAAGTGCTGGGTAAAGGGGGAGGAATCTGGCCCCTTCCCCCACATCCATTGCCCAGCCAAAATAGCTCCAAATCCACTGTCCCATACTTAAGAGGAATTGTTTGCCCAGAGAGGTTGTAGCTTCTCCTTCCCTGGAGAAATTCAGATCCCACCTGGATGCTTTCTTGTGTGACCTGATCTGGGTGTTCCTCCTCCAGCAGGGGGATGGGACTAGATGATCTCTCCAGGTCCCTTCCAACCCCTGACACTCTGTGATTCCTGCTCAGACTCTATATCTGGAGTGGGAGGTTGTGTTTGTTTTTCCCTCCCACCACTTTCATTCCCTTCCTAATTAAAGCAGCTCTTTTGGCAGTCAAGGAATTTCCTTCCACCCCTCAGTTTTCCTGAAGAGACAGAAACTGTTTCCTCCATTGTAGGGACAGTGGATGCTTTGGTAGTGGGTGAAGCTTGGCAGGTGAGGAGAAGATCTTCATCAGACACCTCTGGGGATGGCAGGATGGTTCTAGGGAGAGGTGCTGGTGGAGTGGGCATCTCATCTGTCTCCTTTCACTCCAGATCCCCCTGTCATATCTTCAGCATTTCCCTGGCTGTGGCTGTGCCAGTGTGGTTCCTACTGGGAAAGGGACAAACAGCCAGAGGGCAGGAGAAGGTTTGAGTAAGGACCACAAGAAGTCTCCATCCTTCAGAAGTAGAGCTGGGTCTCTTTAGCTTGGAGGAGACTGAGGGGTGATCTTATTCATGTCCATAAATATGGAAAGGGTGACTGTCAGGAAGATGGAGCCAGGCTCTTCTCAATGACCTCCAAGGATATGACAAGGTGCAATGGGTGCAAGCTGGAACACAGGAGGTTCCACAGAAATAGGAGAAAGAACTTTGTGAGGGTGAGAGAAGAGTGTCCCAGGCTGCCCAGAGAGGGTGTGGGGTCTCCTTCTCTGGAGACATTCAAACCCCACCTGGACACCTTCCTGTGTGACTTGATCTGGGTGTTCCTGCTCCAGCAGGGGGATGGGAATAGATGATCTCTTGAGCTTCCTTCCAATCCCTGATATTCTGGGATTCTGTGGAATGTAACTTTAAGGGATTGATGTCATCATGCACACCCTGTCCCTCCCATGGACATTGCCTGGGAGTAGAAGAAGTGTCCAATGTGAGAGAGTGAGGTGGCCCCATGCTCTTTTTGGGTGTCCCATGGATTCCTATGGTGGTGGGACCAGCTGGGGACACTGTGCTGAGGTGCTGACCAAGCTGGGAGGCTCACTTGGCCTCGTATTAATCACAGTTAATGTGCAGGTTGCTTTAGTGCTGATCATTTTCAAATTCTTCATTGGAAAGGTTACCCCTGTAATGATGGGTATAAATCTCAGGGACGTTCTTGCCAAAACAAATGGAGCATCTCCTGCTCAGGCTGGGGATGAACCCAGGGAGGCCACTGTTAAAAGGGTTTGTAGGGATGGACCAAGGAAACCTGCACCCAGCCCTGAATCTGGCATTTGTCTGTTCAGGAAGAGTTTCTGCAGCTTCTCTGGATTCTAAAAAAGCAGGACACATCCATCTCAAGGCTGAGGGAGCTGGATCTCTTGAGCTTGGAGAAGAGGAGACTGAGGGGTGACCTCAGTCATGTTGATAAATATGGAAAGGGTGAGTGTCAGGAGGATGGAGCCAGGCTCTTCGCAGTGACCTCCAGTGATAGGACAAGGGGAATCAGGTGTAAGCTGGAACACAGGAGGTTCCACAGAAATAGGAGAGAGAACTTTGTGAGGGTGAGAGAAGAGTGTCCCAGGCTGTCCAGAGAGGGTGTGGGGTCTCCCTCTCTGGAGACATTCAGACCCCACCTGGACACCTTCCTGTGTGACCTGATCTGGGTGTTCCTGCTCTAGCAGGAGAGTGGATGATCTCCTGAGCTCCCTTTCCAACCTCTGGCCTTCTGTGATCTCCAGGCTTTGGGCATCCAGCAATCCAACAGTGTATTAGAGGTAAAATATTCTGCATTGGCAGTAAGAAGAAAAACTACATTTGTTGATTGCAAAGCAAGCACTACTCCAGAACAGCAGGGAGATTACACGGGACTTCATCTTGATGAAACCAAGACAAACATCTAAAAACACTTAAAACACTCGTCTGAAACCTTCTTCTTGTCTCTCTGGTACCCAGTGAATCACAGCCCTCTCTAAAAGCCCTGCCTGGGCTTCGTCTCTCACGCTCATCTCAGCTGCTTCCAAACCCTCTCATTGGCCTCGTCTAGAAATTCAGGCAGTTCTTAAAATGAAAGCAGTGCTGTTCAGAGCCACTTTCCTGTCCCCAAGTGCCAGCTAGAGATTACCCCCCATCCCTTTACATAACTGAGTCAGGCCTGACACTCCCAGTGCTCCCTCAGGGAAGTTATTGAATTTAACAGGGCTGAAACCAACAGGCTCCTGCAGAAATGCTCTGAAAACCTGAGCAAGGTCATGGAAATTTCCTCCGGTGTCTGAGCTGGCCTCTAAAGTCCTATGGTGAGAATCAAAGAATTACAGAATGGTTTGGGATGGAAGAGACCTTAAAGGTCATCTAGTTCCAACATCCCTGCCATGGGACAGGGACACCTCCCACTACACCAGGTTGCTCAGTGCCTCATCCAGCCTGGCCTTAAACACCTCCAGGGATTGAGGGGGCATCTACAGCCTCTCTGGGCAACCTCTTCCAGTGTCTCACCACCTCACAGCAAAGAACTTGTTTCTTAGATCCAGCCTAAATCTCCCCTCTTCCAATCTGCATCCATCACTTCTAGTCCTGCTATCCTTATTCAGAAGTCCTACCCCAGCCTTTCCGTAGCCCCCTTCCTTCAGGTATTGAGAAGCTCATCTGAGGTTCTCCCCGAGCCTTCTCTTCTCCGGGCTCAACAACCCCAATTCCTCCAGCCTGCCCTCAGCAGGGAGGTGCTCTAGCCCTCTCATCATCTTTGTGTCCTTCCTCTGGACAGGTTGCTCAGTGCCTCGTCCACCTTGACCTTAAACACTTCCAGAGATGGAAAAAAACCCCCTGATTGAACCTCAGAGTGGGAATTGGAGTAACTCGAATAGGAAAAGGGCCTCAAAGCTTGTGCAGTGCCTGACCCTGGTCTATACCCAGAGGAGATACATCCAGGGGGGACTCATCCACCAAAATCTGAGGAATTTTCCTCCAAATGGCAGAGCACAGGGAGGTGCAGTAACGGGTGAGGAAGGGGTTGAGGGAGTCCCTTCAGATGGTGCAGGCTGACAAGTCCCTTCCTTTCAATTGATTAATAATGACACCTTTAAATGGATAACGTAAATTAATTTCTGAATTGCACCATTAGTAAGTAATTAATTTCTTTGCTCTGTGAAACTAAGATATCACCCTTATCGCCATCTATAAAGGGAAGGGACGCTGAACGAGGACTCCATTAATGTAAAAATTGATTTTCCCATTTACCCTCTTCTGAGGAGTTTTTTTTATTTTATTTCCCCTTCCCTGTCCCTCCAGAGCATTTATTTTTCAAGTGGTTGGGGGTGGGCAGCCTAACCCAATTTATCCTTCCAGCAGTAATCAAAAGACCATGCACGCTCATTTCAGCCAAATGATGTCATTATGGAGGCTGTTAAAACAGGGGTTGCCTTGGAAACACAAGATACTGATGGTGGAGGTTGGACACCCAAGCTCTTGTAGGCTCCACAAGAAGGGTATGGCGTGGCCCTGGCCTGAGCCATCCCACTGGGGACATCAGCCAGGGTCACCAGGAGGGTTCCTTTAACACTGACTATTCCTCCCATCCCCTGCCACAGTCTGTTAGTTTCAGGGAGGAAGAAGAGGAGAAGGGGATTGGACTAGATGATGTCTTGAAGTCCCTTCAAATCCCCGATATTCTGATTCTTTGAAATGTCAAGGAGTGTGGTTGGGCATGTAACAAGGAGACACCACCTGTTGTTCACCACTGGCCAACTCTCTCCTTTATTTCACCCCAAAAAGACACCTCCTGTTGGAGCCCAGCATGGAGATTTGATGGGGACAGGGGTTTTCACTGCCCACCAGAGCCAGGATCCAGCTGTAGTTGAGGAGTTGGAAACCCATTTCCAAAGGCAGGGACTCAGTGAATGGTTCAACCTTATCAGAGAACCATAGAATGGTTTGGAAGGGACCTTCAAGATCATCTAGTTCCAACCCCCCTGCCATGGGCAGGGACAACTCCCTGTAGATCAGGTTGCCTCATCCAGCCTGGATGAAGGAGCCAGGGAACAAGGAGCTCCACTTCAGGTGGCCCAGGGCAAGGGGCTTCTTTGTCAAGATCAAAGTCAACACTGTCTGGACAGATCAAGGCACCTCTGCCCCATTCCAACAGTCCCAGATACTTAAATTGAGGTCACTTTGACTAAGAGTTTTTTCAAAAATGGTTTCAGAAACTGACTTTCTATCTACTTCTTAGAGAAAAAAAGCCTTAATTTTTTCCCAGGCAGTGAGTACTGTAAGAAAGATAGATCTAAGAAAGAAGTTCTTTCCTTGGAGGGTGGTGAGACACTGGAAGAGGCTGAAGGGAGGTAGGAGGTGTCCCTGCCCATGGCAGGGGGGTGGAACTAGATGATCTTCAAGGTCCCTTCCAACCCAAACCATTCTATGGTTGTATGACCCAGCTGCCAGGAGGGTTCTAGAAGGCAGTCACGAGGACTAAGGACAGCCCAGGAGACAGCCAACACCCCCAGAAAATTGATATTGTCCACAAACCAGCTACACTCCAACCTTTGGTTGACCCTTGTGCACTAGAGCCAAGTTCAGCTCAGGCCACAACCTGAGTGAAAAGGACACAGAAGGTCTTGAGGCTTTTCCTCACCCATGCCACCACCTCCTCCTCCCTCCCCCCAGCAGAACATACTGCATCCTGCAGGGCATCCAGCCCCACATTTCTCCTTCTGGAAAAGTTTATAGCAATTTTAAACAGATAAGTTTTAAAATACAGCTAGAATCACCCTTTGACACAACACTGAAATCCATGCAGAAGCAAGCCCTGGAAGAAGCATCACAAAGTCCTTTTTAAAAGGGTTATACAGGAGCTGTGCTGTTTTCAGAGCTCCAGCTCCCCAGGTGAGCCTCTTTTACCCCACATTTCCTTTAATCTCTTTGAGAAACACTGTGATAAACACCATTCCATCTGCATCCCCCAGCACAGCATCCAGATCCAGGCTCATTCCCAAAAGCATGTGTTTGCAAGAGAAAAGACAGGCAGCTCCCAACCCTGGAGGGCCCAAAGATGGATCATCCAGCTCAGTCTCTTCCCTCCCAGGCACATCCCAAGCCAAAGCAGAAGAATTCCTTCATGAAGCAGAAGCCCCCTGAGACACCAGCTAACTCAGTCCTCCTCTTGGGTCCCAAATCTCTACCTGCCTGCCCAAGTTCCTTCAAACTCCAGCTTCCAGAAGAAAGCAGAGGACTTCCCCCATGTTCCTGCTTTTCTAAGTTCTTACAAGCAGGAGGGTGCTCCCAGGTGGGCTAATGAAGGCAGCCCAATTAGACCTCCCTGACTAGAGCCTTTCATCTAAGTGGCTCCAGGTGTCCCTTTCCTCCTCCCTCCCAGGGAGGGCACTCTCTGAAACACTCTAAGGCTAAATTGCTCCTCAAGAATGAAACAAATGCACTGAAGAATGCTCTGCAAATGCTCTATTTCCCTGGAACTTTGAGGACACGGGACTGATTTTTAAATTGCCGGAGTTTAAAAAAGGAGCCCTCTCTTCATCAGAGCCACATAATGCCTTAGAGGCAGACGAGCTTTGGCTGAGATGAAAGGAGGTAGAAGCTTTTCCTTGTAGTGTTGATCACCTGTGTTATTAACTCAACACAGGGTCTTTTCTCCTGGAGAAATTGTAAAGTTTATACAGGAAAATACAGCAGTATAATCGTGTCCTTCTGTAACTTCAAACCTCAGCTGCTTCTCCCCAGTCATTCTGCTCCAAAGCCTGAGTTTATCCAGAACAAAGAAGAAGCAGAGAAGAAAAAAAGAGAAAACTTCAGATACAAGTATTTATCTTCAGGTGCTAAATGATTTCTTGATTGATCCTTCAACCTGCTGCTCCCACACCTCCAGCCCTCACTGTTAAGCATTTGAGCTGCACAGAGAGGAGTTTGGGGCTGAAAGGTGTCTGATGAAGCAGCTGAGCAGGGATGGGTTTGAGAAACAATACACTGAAAAAGAAGGTGAAACCAATCTGGAAGTCTTTTAGCTAGATAAAGACTTTTAAGTTGCCATCAGCATCTGTTTAAAGTTCTCTAGGCCTGATAAAGAAGCATCATTGCTAAGTGAATGAAACACAAGCATTCACAGAATCATAGAACCGTTTGGTTGGAAGAGATCATCCAGATCATCTAGTTCCAACCCCCCTGCCATGGGCAGAGACACCTCCCACTACACCAGGTTGCTCAGTGCCTCATCCAGCCTGGCCTTAAAACACCTCCAGGGATTGAGGGGGCATCCACAGCCTCTCTGGGCAACCTCTTCCAGTGTCTCACCACCCTCACAGCAAAGAACTTCTTTCTTAGATCCAGCCTAAATCTCCCCTCTTCCAATTTGCATCCGTTACTCCTAGTCCTGCCATCCTGGATCCTATTCAAAAGTCCTACCCCAGCCTTTCCTCCTGACTTAGAGGCACACCTGGTAAATTCCTGGTGGCTCCTGCTGGTCTGGCCTCACCCAGGCACCTACTCTCACCTCTGGATCTAGGACCTTCCCCTTCTTGTGGGTATGTCAGAACATCAGGGACTGGAAGGGACCTGGGGAGATCTTCTAGTCCCATTCCCCTTCCAGAGCAGTAACCACCCAAATCAGGTCTCATAGGAAGGCAGCCAGATGGGGTTTGAATGTCTCCAGAGAAGGAGACCCCACACCTCTCTGAGCAGCCATCCCTTTGAAATGTGTGGCCACTGCTGGAAGATGGGTTTGGGGCAACCAGGTGTGGATGGTGGGCAAATACCTGGGTCTGACTGGTTTGGATGTGGTATCTAGGGCAGTGTTTTTGAACCTCATGTGTTCTTACCCTCTTGTATTTAGGGCAGGCTCCTGTATGTTTTTACTGATGGTGCATCGCCTGCTGCTCCAGGTTCTCATTAAATTCATTGTGGAGTAATTCCCATCCCTGTTCCTGACTCCTCCTCCACTGCTGATGTGCTAGCCAGTATTTTAGTGGCCATCTCAGCTCTGCTTGAAGTTATTTTTTAAAAAGATCTTTTTATTGAGTGAACAGCTCTGTGCTCCTGCTGGGACCTTGCCCCGCTTCCCCACTGATGGCCTCATAAATCCAGTTTTCCTGCAGGAGCAGGGATTCCCTCTCAGCCATGACCATCTGTGGGATCCCACTCATGAGCAGTGGCATTTGAAATCAAAGATGATGAAATCTTATCATTAAAATACAATCAAATTGCTCCGACTCTTGCTGTCTCATCTCTGCTCTCCCCCCAGCCCCCCCAGGGAGGGTTGTAAGCGGGGTCTGTCGGTACTTGGGGTTGTGCCACTGATCATTTGTCTGTAGTTGCTTTATTTCTGCTGGTTTCTAAGGCTAATAACAAGTGATGAGGCCTTGGCTCCTGCTCTGGGCACCTTCCCATTACTTAACTAACAATTAATAAAGCGGATAATGGAGTGTTTCTCCCGCAGAGGAATAAATACTCACTCTGTTCAACTGCGGCAGTGCGGCAGCTCCAGCCTCTTTGGGAACTGCTGCTGCTGCACTATTCCTGGCTGCTTTGTCATGGAATGGTTTGGCTTGGAAGGGACCTTCAAGAACATCTAGATCCAACCCCACTGTCATGGACAGGGACACCTCCCACCACACCAGGTTGCTCAGTGCCTCATCCAGCCTGGCCTTAAACACCTCCACAGCCTCTCTGGGCAACCTGTTCCAGTGTCTCACCACCCTCACAGCAAAGAACTTCTTTCTTCTCTCCAGCCTAAATCTCTCCTTTTTCAATTTGCATCCATTCCTCCTAGTCCTGCCATCCTGGACCCTATTCAAAAGTCCTACCCCAGCCTTTCTGTAGCCCCCTTCAGGTATTGAGAAGCTCCTCTGAGGTCCCCCCTGAGTCTTCTCTTCTCCAGGCTGAACAACCCCAACTCTTCAGCCAGTCCTCACAAGGGAGGTGCTCCAGCCCTCTCATCATCTTGGTGGCCCTCCTCTGGACCCACTCCCTGTTTGCCATAGGAGATTTTGTTGGGTTTAGTGGTGTCCAGGCTGGATGGGGTGAATTTTCTCACCTGTAGTCCCAAAGGTTCCACTTTTGGGAACTGCATTTCCCTGGCAGAGCTGTTGCCCGTGGGCATTATCTATGTATTCCTGGCTGTGGAGCAGGGTTGATGGGGAGAGAGGTGGTTGCAGGTTGCTGTCAGTCTGTCTGAGCCCATCTGTGGGAGGTGGTGGCTCTGTTTGTTTGTGACATGTTCCTTTAATTGCCTGAGCCCAGGAAGGGGCTCTGTCACTGCAGAGTGTACGTCACAGTTAAATACATTTGCTCCATATAAACATTTAGTTGCTGAAAAACCATCTCATTAAGAGTTCTCACCAGCAGGCAGGCAATTACCTTGGCAGCCTCTCCTGTCCCCTCCTCCTCACCTGCCCAGTCCTTGTCTCTCAATGAAGAGGAGGAGGATGGTGGCTTCTCCACGCTGCTGGGATGGTGCAGAGAAGACCATGTCCTTGAGAACAGGCTCCATGTGCCTCTTGAATGAGGCTGTGTGACATGAGATGGGGTCCTTAGGGGTCAGTGCACCATGGTGGCACAGCCATCCCACTGGAGGACCTCTGACAGAGAGCAGAAATAGAATGAACCAGGTTGGGAGGGATTTTTTTAGATTATGGACTCCAACCATCACTGAACTCTGATAAGAATTATCCCTATCCCTTGTCCCTGCCCTCCACTGTTGCTGAAGCTGGACCACAAAGTCCCTCATCATGCAACTGTCCTTTTAAACAGCCTTTGTTATTTCTTTCCCCCCCTTTTTTCTCCCCCTGCCACTGGATCTTTTGGTTGTTTCACCTCACTCTGTCCTTCCAAAGGCCAGAACCCCTGTGGAATGAAGCTGGTGGCAGCAGGTCTGACATCCAGGAGCCTGGCAGAGTATGGAGCTGCCATTTGCAGAGATCAAACGTTTCCCCTGGCTGCAAAACTCTGACACTCGCCTCCAGGGCTGGGGAAGTGGCGAGTCAGGAGCTGAGAGCTGCCCCTTTGTAGTGCAGGATTTCGGGAGATGTCATCTTTTATCTCTGTCACCGGGCAGGTTTGCTTTTCCCTTTGTTGGAGGGTTATCTGTGTCTGGGTTCTTAGAGAGCAGGGACCTCCCTGCAAGGCAGGAGGGATGATGAGAAAGATGCAGGAGCCTGGATGTGTTACATCTCCCTTTGAAATAGAATCACTCACATGTTTCAGGAGTAACAATATGCCAGTGCCTTGTGAGCCTGTGGACAGCACTTCTTTCCTGCATGGGTGTAAATCAGAAGGTCCCTGATGAAAATCCTACTGGTCTGGTGTGACTTGTGCCAGAGCCGAGCCTGGTCTCCAGCCAGAAGGAATTCCTAAGGTCAAGGAGTAGGTCAGATTGAGACAGAATCTTAGAATGGTTTGGGTTGGAAGGAATCTTCAAGACCATCTAGTTCCACCCCCCCTGCCATTGGGCAGGGACACCTCCCACTACACCAGGTTGCTCAGTGCCTCATCCAGCCTGGCCTTAAACACCTCCAGGGATTGAGGGAGCATCCACAGCCTCTCTGGGCAACCTTTTCCAGTGTCTCACCATCCTCACAGGAAATAACTTCTTTCTTCTCTCCACCCTGAATCTCCCCTCTTCCAATTTGCATCCATTCTTCCTAGTCTTCTCTTTGTTGTAGGAGCTGCCTTGCTCTCCCAGTTCAATGGAGACCATCACTGGTGTGACAGCAGGCACTGAAGTGGAACCAGAAAACTTCTCCTTGCCTGTTCTGGTGGACACTCAGCCCCTCTGAGCATCACTTCTTCTCAGGGCTACCAAGAACATGACTAAAGCAAACTGCCTGTCAGCATTGCAAAAGATTCTGTGTGTTTTCTCAGCTGGGGGTTGTCTTCCTCCTCCCCAGGCATCCCTCTCCTTAAAGGTGGTGTGGGGGGAATCAGCTGAGGGGTTGAGGTGCTGTTGGGTGGGTCTGTGACAGGTACAGGTTCCCTCTCTTTAGAAGAAGAGAAAGAGGGGGAAGAAAACCCAAAGAGGAAAACAACCACTTCTGTGCCTGTATCCCTTTGTTTTTGCCCATCCTAGAGAGGTGTGAAATTGTCCAGGGGGTTTTGTGAAATCCCACTGATGTTCTTCTGCCTCTTGGCTGTGGCTGTGCTATCTTCTGGCATCAAGCTGTTGGGGGCCCTGCTCCCTCAGTTACTGTTTGCTCCTCCTCCCCCATATTTCACTTTTTTTTGTGCTATCACACTTTTCCAGCGGAGACTAAGTTCTGGCTCTTGTCTTGTACCCAGGCAGAGTGAGGAGCTGCAGCATCCCTTCTTCCCACTCATGGAATCACTAGTCCTGTGCTTTCCTGATGTAGCTGCAGAAATGGAGAGTCACCTCTAGCTACTGCAAATTCTTCTTGTTCTAAAAAGAACCCTGATTCTTGTCTAAAAAAACCCTCATTAAAGGTGGTGAGGCTTGAGATCTCTTTGCTGAGGGTCTGCCTTGCTTCCCCTGTTCAATGGGGACCATCACTGGTGATGGTGTGACAGGAAGTGGAAGTGGAAGAGGAAACTTCTCCTGGCCTCTTCTGGTGCTTCTCAGCATCTCAGCCTGAGCCAGATGTGGCCACCACAGAGCATGGGGATGGGCTTCACATTGTGCTGTGGCCAAACAGGACCAACTAAACTCATTTTTTCTTTTCTGGCTGTGACCTAGATACTGTGTCCAAAAAGACCTTATGGTCCTTGCTGACTGCAGGTGAGGCGACAGAAGGAGCCACACAGAGACCCCACATCAAGCACCCTCTTGGAATGCTTTAGGTTGGAAGGGACCCTCAAGATCATCTAGTTCCAATCCCACTGTCATGGGCAGGGACACCTCCCACCACACCAGGTTGCTCAGTGCCTCATCCAGCCTGGCCTTAAACACTCCAGGGATTGAGGGGGCATCCACAGCCTCTCTGAGCAAACATACATCAATGTCTTGTGCCTCTGCTTGGCCCAAATAATAAAAAAAATTTAAAAAGATGCCCTTATGCAAAGTAGTGACAGATCTGGATTGTCTGGAGGAGATGAAATAATTCATAACCTTCAGTTTAATGTTCCTGGTTCATTTTATTATTATTTTTTTTTCCTCCCCTCTCTCTCCAGCTGCCACCTCCCACCTTCTGTCAGCAGCGTCTGGGTGAGTTTACGAGGGAAAGAGAAAAATAGTTTCTCACACGAGTGAGACATTGGCCCCAGAGAGAGACAGGAAATAATTGATTGTGAAAGCAAACCCCTGTGAGATGGTGGGAACGTTGGGGGGAGGGATGAAGGGGAGGACAGGGGAGTGGGAGGAGGAGGATGGAACAGGCTGCAACAACAAACGCAGCGTTTATGATAATTATCCCCACTCTAATCC
Source organism: Turnix velox (assembly GCA_013400935.1). Lineage (NCBI taxonomy): Eukaryota > Metazoa > Chordata > Aves > Charadriiformes > Turnicidae > Turnix > Turnix velox. The sequence continues at coordinate 19,811 of VZTY01011180.1, forward strand.
CTGCTTCCAACCAAGCATTCACTTCTCTTAATTAGCTCTCGATTAGGAGGAGATTATCTAATAAATTGTACAAATACAGCAGGGGGTTATCTCTGTGGCAGGAGGGTGGGGATGTGGGGACAGGGCTGAGTGGGGTGACAGTAGGGACAGAACTTTGCTTGGTTCTTTCCTCCTCACCCACCTGCAGGTCCTGCGCCTGGCTGTGGGGCTGCCTGAGCAAATCCAGAATTAAACTGAATTAGTACAGTTTTACATTCACAAGGAAGGTTCCTGGAGTGCTTCCAGTGTTATTTTTGGGGTGGGAAGGGCAAAACCAAATAGAAACTTATACTTGATTTGAAAAAAACAAAACAAAACAAAACACCACTTTGCTGAAGTTATAGAATGATAGAAATCCCTTCCATTTGAAGGAAGGGACCTTCAAGATCATCTAGTTCCAACCCCCCTGCCATGGGCAGGGACACCTCCCACTACACCAGGTTGCTCAGTGCCTCATCCAGCCTGGCCTTAAACACCTCCAGGGATTGAGGGGGCATCCACAACTCTCTGAACAACCTCTTCCAGTGTCTCACCACCCTCACAATTGAGTTTTGGTAATGCTGTGTGCTTAGAGAAGGGGGTTTGGGAGTTCTGGATGGAGGGTTGGACATAACATCCTTGGTTTACCAGGTCACCTTTGAAAATTATGTGTGAGAAGTCACATCTTTTGGTGTGTTTGTGTGATTTTTGGTGTTGTGCAGGAGCTTTTGCCATTGCAGTAACATCCTGAGCAACCCCAGCAGGGTAAATGCATCCCCACCATGGCTCCCATGGGTGCTGGTTCCTGCTCCTCACCTCTCAGGGATGCTGGGGGCTTTGCTCACCTTGAGCTGGCTCTCAGACCTGGTGTCCAGTGCTCAAAATCATGCTGGTGGAGGTTAAAAGATGACCAAGGGATGATCTCATGGTTGGTACAGCTTTGATTTTGCATTTGGCCAACGTGTGCAGTGGATTCCTGCCCTGCAGGAGGAGGCAGCAGTGCTGAGATGGGTTGGTTTGAAGGTGAAATGCAATTTGTCTGTGAGAGGGAGGCTGTGGGATGCCTGCTGGCAGGGCAGGCAGGCTGTGCAATCCTGCTGGGCTCTGGCTCCACCTTCTCCTAATGATTTTTTCCCTGACCTGCAGCTGAGCAGTCGATAGTTCCCTTGTCTGCTCTCTGTCCCAGCTGACAGGGGAGTGGAGATCTCTGAGACAGCAAGTGGGTGCGTGCTCCTGCCAGCACAGATAAATTCCCCCGTAGAACCTGCTGACATCCACTGCTGCTCTCTCTGCAGCAGGGACTGGGAATGTCCTCCAGCATGGTGTTGCAGGTCTTACTGGGAGCATCTCCACCCCCATACACAGAATATCAGGGGTTTGAAGGGACCTCAAAAGATCATCTAGTCCCATCCTCCTGCTGGAGCAGGAACACCCAGATCAGGTCCCCCAGGAAGGTGTCCAGGTGGGGTTTGAATGTCTCCAGAGAAGGAGACCCCACACCCTCTCTGGGCAGTCTGGGACACTTTCACCCTCACAAAGGTTTTTCTCCTATTTCTGTGGCACCTCCTGTGTTCCAGCTTGTACCCATTGTCCCTTGTCCTCTCATTGGAGGTCACTGAGAAGAAGAACCATGGCCAGGTTGATCCAAACTGGGGTGTGATAAGAACTAAAGGGATGGATTGGCAGAAGCAGGAGTGAGAGGTTGGTGGGTGTTTTGCTGGTTTCACTGTGGATCTTGGCCAAGGACATGTCCCATTTGCCAAAAGTGACCTCCCCATCGATTGTGGAAGTCAATAGGCAGCTACTTAAGAGTAAAGTTCCATTTTCTTTTCTTATTTCTTCCACTTCTTCTTCACTTTAATTATCTGAGATAGATAAGCAGGTGCAGGCCAATTAGAAAACAATTAGCTGCTGTAATCAATGCTGGCTTGGAAAAAGGGGGAGAAGGAGCTTAAAAGCTGAGGAAATGCCTCAAAAGAGCACTGAAGTAACGTGATCTGTGATCCTCAACCCCCTGAGACCTTCCTCTTCACTTCTCCTGGCCAGAAGGGGCTGTGCAGTGAGAGTTCACAGAGAAATGAGACAAACTGATTGGAAAGAGGCTGGAAACTCATTGCACCCCCCCAGAAAGAGCAAGAGTGGAGAGGACAGACCTCATGTCTCAGCAGCTCCTTCTGCAGGAGCAGGAAACAATCCTGAGCCAGTGATGGGGTGGGAAAAGGCTGTTTGGTAATTAGTGAAATACAGCAGCATTTACCCTCTGCAATTAACACTGCTCTGATCACCTCTGATGGTCACTGAGGCTCCTGTTTTCTTACATACAAGGTGCAATAATGAAGGCTGAGGGTATTTTTGGGGGGGTGAGATATTAACTGTGTGTAAGTGGCCCCTTCTACGCAGGGATTGCTAACTACAGTGTAATTGTGGGACCTGGGCGAATAATTCACAGCAAATAATTTGATAATTTTCAGTCCTCTCTGCCTAATTCAGCCAGTGACTCATGATTTCCCAGAATTATTCTCAGCATATGTTAATGGCTTGTTTTGC
>VZTY01011185.1:1024-18650 GCA_013400935.1 Turnix velox
GATGATCTTTAAGGTCCATTCCAACCCCAACTATTCTATAATCTTCCCTAATTCCAGCCAACATCACACTAGGGCTGCCTCCTCCTGCCTCAAGTCCTCCTAACCCCAAAGAAGGCCTATGAGGGTTTATTCTACTGATCAAAAAGCCAAAGATGGCTTCACAAAGGTAAAACCCTCCTTCCTGCCTGGGAAGAGCCAAGAGAAAATCTTTTCCACATGGTGAATCTTGCAATCAGATGCTTTATATTAATATGCAGATGAGGTTTATCCCTAGTCTGGCACTGTAACCAAGCATGACAATAGCCCTACTGGTTTTGGGATGTGGTGTGGCTCAGTCCCATGGACCTCTGACCTCAGCCCCCAAAGAACCAGCAGAGACAAAAATGGCCAATATTTAAATTGCAATTTTGAAAGAAATAAGTAAAATGCTCAAAACACCTGCATGTTAAAAACAGTATGCATTAAGAAAAATTAGCTAAATTAGCTAAAACACAGCTGTCTGTATCTCAGTTGTTCTTCAAGCAGCTTTCCTCTGATAGCAAGAGAAGGAAAAACAGTGTTTGGCTGCTGAGATTGTAGTAAACAGAAGCTTGTAAAAGTGCATTAAAACTGTTTTGTTCCTTTTGTTTATAAATGGGAAGCACAGCCCCAGGTAACTGCTCTATGGTCTCAGGGAGTTTGCAAGGGGAAATCCAGCTATTTGGAGTTGAAATGCAGTACCTCAAACCCAAGGCCATCTTTCACATCCCTTCCAATCACTTTCAAGCTCCACAAAGTGTCCCCTCCTGTATTTATGGAGCATTTATCCTGGCCATGATTCCAGGGAATGGAAGGGTCTTCAGAGGAGAGGTTTTTTCAAGCTATCAGCATTAAAAGAATCTCAGCTTCAAACAGCAGAGTTGTCCCCATGATCTGAATACAGGTGCTCAACCCTTTCATTCTCCTCTGTAGATTGATTATAAACTGTTCAGTAGCAAAAGGTAAAAAATAAAATTTCCAGCCACCATTGCCCAATGTTCATGATATTTTATGTCTATCACTGAAATACACACAATGACCCATTTAAATTTACATTAAAGGCACTTCACTACCTTCCATCCCCAGATTGTGGGATTGCCTCATCAGAATTAGCCATTGCAGAGGGAAAGTTGTTTCTTTAAACATGAAGCCCAGAGGCAACAAAGAAAACCATCCCACATGTTTGAAAAAAGGACAGGTTTTGGCTTCTCTGGATTTTAAAACAGGGAACAGTCCTGAAAAGCAATGGGAGATGAACAGTGTGGCTTTGAATGGACACAAAGCAAGTACTGAAGCATCCCAGTAAAATATCTTGCCTAGGGTATAGTCTCCCACAGCAGCTAAGGGAAAATATTTTGGAGAAAAGCAACCAGTATAAGATGAATTCAGTACCCAGCTTCCCTGCAATATAAATCCCTCTGCATGGACACATTATTCCATCTAGAAGCAACCTAAGTTTCTCTAAGACCAGGTATTTAACTTGGATTTGAAGGTGACCCTGTAGTTTCACAGCGTTTTTCCTGCTTTCAAAGCATTCCTTCTTCTTCTTTGAGTTGCTTGTTCCAATGAAGCATTGAGAGCCTGGTGAGATGTGACTGCAATGCCCACAAATTACCCTGCAGAGCATCTGGCATTGGCATCAACAAGAGGAATGGGCTGATGCCAGAGCAGAACTATTACCTGGCAGCTACATGACTCTCTTAACCTTTACATGAAGCAGCCTCTACCCAGGAGATAAAGTCATATCTCAGGCTGCTGTGAAAGGTGGTGAACGTGCTCCAGAGTTGGAGCACAAAGAAAAGACATTTCCCCTTGATGATGCTGACAAGGGAGACTTGCAAGGAGCTTTCTCTACTGAGTTCAAGAGGAAGATCTTAACTGATGAGTTTCATAGGGAAAGACTCAGAAAGAGTCTATGCAGGAATCAGCCCTGGGTGATGGTCGTCCTGTGAAACAAAGACTTAAAAAATATGATAATCTTTTTACTTCAGTCCAGGTCCCTTCAGGGTTCTGTTTTATGGCACCTAAAAAAGTGCTCTTCATTTCAGTAGTGCCACTGGAGGAACAACTGGATTACCCAGTCCTAAGAAAAATCAGCACAAATACCTCTAACATACAGAAAACATTCCTCTTGTGGAATTTGTTCACAGATTTATTTAATTTCTTCTTTTTTTTTTAAGTTCACCTTAAATGCTGAGCAAATGAGTCTACTTTGAAAACTCTGCATCTAATGGCAGATTTCAGAATACTCTGAAATCAGTAGTGTTCCAGGTGATGCAAATTCAGAGTATTCAGAACTCTGAATTCTGAGTATACTCAGAATACTCTGAAATCTAACTAGAGTGTGTCACAGTTTACATTCAGGAACATGAATATTTTTTGTTCCAGGTGATGCACATATGGTCTCTGAAACAACTGCACAAACAGACATCAACTGTTTCTACTTCTTAGTCCTTTTTTTTTTCTTTAAGCAAAAATATACCCCTGGGCAAGGACAACGAAGGAAGTGAGAAGGCTGTTCCAAATCCTCTATTCTACTGATGCCTAGAAACAAAGATCTTCTGACATAGCATATTTCAATGTCCTTTGTTTAACCTTCCCCCTTGAAAAGATCCAAACACAGAGCCTTTGTTTTCTGCTGCTTTGTAGGCTAACCTACAGGTTATGCTTTGATAAATATCCAACAAGCTAGGGAAACATCAAGGCTTCTCCTTAAGATGTGTGGTTGCTGTTTTGTCTGACATCTTCTATTCTTGTTAGACATTATAATAACCATTTAGCAGACCCCTTCTCCTGTCTGCTGTCAGTATAGCATGCTCAAGTACCAGGGCCTGGTATTTTATTCATTTTTACCACTTAAGACTTCATTGGGCCCTTTAGAATTCACACTTTTGACTCCATCTCAGGAGATGAGGCAACAAGTTTCATCTTTACAAAACAGTCATGTCCCTGGGGCTTGACACACACTTTAAAGCAAAACCAGAACCACAACATGAATGATGTTGTGCTGCTCTGGAAGCAGGAGGCTGGTAACAAATAACCCTCCTGGCATGACATGAAAAAGCTTGTGACAAAGTTCCTAACACAGCCATGTCCATGCATATTTTTCCACTTACAGAGCAGAATGTACACATTCCTCCAGTCTTGGGCTCAGAAATTCCACCTTCTTGAGTTCATTGGCAGTTGAAGACCCCATGCCCTAAAGCTGGGACATTTCTCATACAAGCTGCTACTAACGGCTGACTCCTAGGGAAGGTTTGCTTTAGTGCAGGTTTGAAAAGTAAAACCTTTGCATCAACACTGGTGATGTGAAAAAGACTTTGGAATAGAAAGTGGTGGGGTAAGTGGGAAAGTGGTGGGATGAGTGGGAAAGCAGTGGAATGGCTGCTGTAAGGGCTGTTTGCCTTCTGCACAGCTTTTTGCTTGAGATCTTCACTGTTTGGAGATAGTGGGTGCACTTCCCTCCTCAATTACAAAGAGCCCTAAATGTTTTTTCTCTCTCAGGTCTTCCCTTGAGTAACATTTTCTTTCTTGATATCATCCTCATTACTTCACAGGGTCAACCCAGTTTGTATTTTTTTCAGTGTCATTTCAGGACAACAGCCAGCCTCCAAAAACCCACATGTTATTGGGATAAAAAATTCTGTAAACAGCTAGATCTACCTCCTTTCTCCAGAAGTAAAAACATTCCAAGCATTACCTAGTCTAGAAATCAGAAGAGAGTATTCACATCTTAGCAGAGATATAACACAACCATCCTCCAGTTGAAGACCCCATGCCCTAAAGCTGGGACAGTGCTCATACAAGCTGCTACTAGGGCTGAGTCCTAGGGAAGGTTTGCTTTAGTGCAGGCTTGAAAAGTAAAACCTGGGTGAGCACTTTCAGCAGAAAGTGCTGTAATACTGCCTTCCCTATATAGGGATCAGGTAGGTAGAGTATTAAATGGCATCAATCCTTGGTTCAGTTCCCTCAGCATCCCAGGAGGATTCAAAGCCATGTCTCCTGCCTCTGAGCAGAGGGGCTTTGGTTGTTCAAAGATCTCTCCCCCATGGAAGCTGAGCAAAGAGTACCCTATTCATAGGGCTGGTAGGAGCACAGTTGAAAAGAAACTGTTAACCTACTGAGAAGGACACTCATTTAGTCCAGGGATTCTTGCAACTTGTGCTTAGGTTTATTTTTGGAAAAGAGGAGCAAATTATCTGTGTGTCTTCAAGATCAAGAATGGCCCATTCCAAGGAGCAATCTGCATTCGTTGGTGCAGATTTGATGAGCCAAGCCTGTCCTCAGTTGCCCATGAGAATCCTCCTGTTTGGGTTTGCCTCCTTCCCCTGGCTCACTGTGATCTGAGGCTCTTGACATGAGCCAAAGTCAAAGAATGGGCAAAGAATAATCTTTCAAATAGCCAAGATTTAGGTGTCAGAGATGTCTCAGATGGGACTCTGTGGATTTGGGGACAGTGATTCCCCATTCAGTCAAGCTTCCACAAAACAGTGTGAATCTAAAGGAGACATCTGTGGCCTGAATGGTTCTTAATGAGCATCTGAAGACTATTTTTCAGGTAACAAACAAGGCCAGGCTGGATGAGGCATTGAGCAACCTGGTCTAGTGGGAGATGTCCCTGCCCATGGCAGGGGGGTTGGAACTTTAAGGTCCCTTCCAACACAAACCATTCTATGATTCTATGATGTTTCCCCCCCTTCAGCATGCAGGGCAAAGGAGCTGAATGCAGCCACTCGCAGCTCCAGCACAATGAAGGTCTCCTCCACCCCCTGAACTGTTTGTCTTTCCTTGAGTTCCCAAAGGTGATCATCTCAAAGACCCCAGCCTGCTTGAATCACTGCTTTTCAGGCTCCCCACACTTCCCAGAACTGATTTGGGTCATCATTTGAACATAGAAAGGGTTATCCAAGGACCAGAGAAACACTGCAGGTTCAAGTGGATGGTTTCATTGTCAGCATGAGCCCATCTAGGGCCATGTAGCTTTGGAAAACAACACTAGCCAAGGTTCTCTTGCCTCCTTGTCCAGTCACTTGCTTCCTGTTTTCCACCAGCTGCAATAAACCTGTACAGTTTAGGACAGATCAGAAAGTAGGGCTGACTCTCAAAGTGGCAGCATAACTACTGGTGCCATGACAATGAGAAGGCAAGAAAAGGCTTGGAGTGGTGGAAAGGTTCAGATGCCTCTTTCAGATGGTAGCTGAGTCTTCAACATAAGCTGCTCAGGAAACTGTATCTTTAAAGATGTTGCATTATGACAGAGCTTTTCTCTCACAAGTTGTAAAAAAAAGAAGCCCTGATCTCTCATGGTCATGAAACCCTACAAAACAGTAGGTTGCAATTCTCCCAATTCCTTAATTTTCTGTCTGAGCATTTTCAACTACACATAGTCACACTCCAATGGCTGGGTATGTTGGATTCCCACCAGCCACACCTTGTTGGGATGACACAAACTATAATTATTATGCCATAATTATTGTGCCAAGCCCTCTGGAAACTTTATCTGATGGGTAGTTCAGTTCAACCTACAGTCCAAGCAACCTTCCCTGGCTTCCCTGGCAGGGGGGGTGGAACTCAATGATCTTTAAGGTCCCTTCCAACCCAAACTATTCTATGATTCTATGAACTTAAAACACAGAAGATTCACACCTGCTTGAGGTGCCTGGGGCTGAAAGTGAATAAAATACAGTCTCCTGGTTTATTGTACACAGTGAATGATGAATGGTGGGTTTAATGGTAAGGGATTCATTGAGGCAGAACACAAACTAGCAGCATCAGAGTATGAGGCAAACACATGTTGAGAAGCTGCTGTGCTCCTCAAGAGCAGAAAATTGGAAGGTTGCTCCACCTGGGCAGGAACAGAAGACAAAGGGAAAGCTAGAAGCACCTGCACCACTCCAAACACACATACCCAAAGATTTTCTGATGGATAAAACACACAAGGTTCTTCCCCCTTTCTGTATATGGAATCCCTCAGTGCAAGAAGCACATGGCAAAAACAGCAGAGAGCATCATTTAGAGCATCTTGCTGTGCCTCCTGCAGCCAGCACGGCCTCCTCAGGGTGAGCTCCCATCACAGGCTATTGCTGAGATAATTATTATTTGTGACAAAGTGGAAAACTGTGCTCCATCCCTTTGGGGACATGGAATAGGTTATAATGGGGAAAGCAAGCACGTGCTGCATACACAGAAACACTGAATGTCAGTGCAGGGCACACACATGGCCTTCTCTCCTCAGCCCAAGGCACCAGAGGAGCTGAAACCTCAAAGATCAACTAGGGCAGAAGGGGACCTCAAGCAGGATTTAACAGTTCTCACCTCCACAAATGTGTACCCAGAGATGGCATCCCATTCACACTCACTGTGGCAGTAGGTCATATAAACCTCAGGAAAAGTGTAGGAAAAGTGAGCTGGTCAAAATGGGGATTAATCAGGGGTTTTGTCAGCATTTACCCTCCTTGTTTCATCTGTTCCTCACTGTTCAAGACTGCTTGTGCAGTGCTAAGCACAAAGGGACCTGAGGCAGGAAAAGGGTACCTTGTGCTCCAGGAGCAACAGAAATAGAACCAGAGGAATATAGATTGGTTTGGGGTGGAAGGGAACTTTAAGATCATCGAGTTCCAACCATACTGCCATAGGCAGGGACATCCCCCACTAGACCAGGTTGCTCAATGCCTCATCCTGCCTGGCCTTAAACACCTCCAGGGAGGGGGCAGCCACAACCTCTCTGGGCAACCTCTTCCAGTGTTTCAGCACTCTCACCCTAAAGAATTTCTTTCTTATATCCAGCCTGAATCTACTCCCTTCCAATTTACATCCATTATTTCTAGTCCTCCCATCACATATCTTATTAAAAAGTCCTACCCCTGCCTTTCTGTAGCCCCCTTTAGGTATTGAGAAGTTACTCTGAGGTCTCCCCTGAGCCTTCTCTTCTCCAGGTTGAACAACCCCAACTCCTTCAGCCTGTCCTCATAAAAAACATGGCAACACTTGCCTTCATTTTGCAAACACTGGAAACAGCCCTGATGATAGTACATCATAAAGCTATTAGATAACATCCACATGGTTTAGAATCATCTGATTTTATATGTTCCTCATTAAAAGCACTTCCCCGTGCATGCTTTTATCTTCCTAAAGAACAGAGCACATTTATAACTAAATCTCATTTCAGCTCTTTTCTGTGAGAATAAGGGAAATGTGCTTCTACTCAGCATGCTCTTATGTTTCCCTCTCACCAGATAGGGCAGGTGAAGGATCAGGAGATCTTGCTCCATCCTCCAAGATGCTCATCTCTCATCAATACAAGCATGCTCTACATGAGTATCACCCACACTCAAGCAGGGCCATGCATTCACCCACAGAAATACACACACATATTGCTTCTCCCAAGTACATGTGCTTCTCAACTCAAGCAGGCACAAAGTCCTCTTTCTTCACAATAAACACACACAAAAGAAAAAGTTTCCAGAGCCTCCAAGTCAGTGGCCTTGCCCATGTTAACAGTTGATTTCTACCCAGCTTTTCTCTGCCCTACTTCTTGGGGGCTCCCATTGTGTTATACATGGGTAAACTGAGGCACACAAGTAGAAAGAGATGCAGCAATGGTCACTCAGATGGAACTGCCCTGAGCTCTTCCACTTACACAACTACAAACCTCCAGTCTAAGTGCAGATAACTGTATTAAGGATTTGCCTATTGCAAACACCCAAGAGTTGCCACAAACCCTCTGGAAATGGGACCCTGTTACTAGAGAAACAGGTCCCTTCCTAAGGAAATAGCCAGAGATTCTTTCAAAACTCTGAATGCAAAAAATAAACTGCTGTAGGGTTTGTTTTTTTCCTGACTCTCGACAGTATTTGGCCAATGCAGATCCTCTACTTATTTCCCAAAGACCTCTTCCACCATGGGAGTTCATTGCAGGTTTGTATCAAATGTCTTTTGACATTTTGAAAATACAGGAAATTTTTTATGCATTTATGAAGGGTACATGAGTGCCAGTGAGGCACACAACAGCCCACAGGAGCCCTAATTAGTGCCAATTACTTTTGCAACAGAGCTGCCTTGACTCTGAAGGGAACAATATCACTGCAGATTGAGGCAGGAGATGCCACTGGCACATCCACATTAGTGTGGACCAGCACTACATCATCAGCCCTGGGACAACACTGGGCTATGGAGGCTTTGGGCACCCCAGGACCACATCTTGCACCCCACTGAGAGCTCTTGCAGAGCTTCTTGAGTTCTCCAGCCATGCAGGAGGGCTGCAGGAAAGTATCAGAGTGTGAAGGCAGAAGCAGTGCAGCTTGTGTTGGTTCTCTAGAACAGGTTGAGGTGCTGTAAGGCTTTCTCCAGTATCACAGGAATAGGTTAACAGCCAGTTTGTGAAACCCAGAGGGACTGGAGAAAGAGCATAGTGCATGTGTGTGTGTGCACATGCACAAAGATGAAGAAAAAACAAAGTAAGAACACAAACCTCATCCTGAAAATTAAAGCAAAGCCCTTTTCCTGGGGTGAATCTCTGTGCTATGTGCTGCTATGGGGGCAGAAGTGGGACCTGAGCTCCTGAAAACCAGGATGGACAGTGGAAAAGAAATGTTCCCACACATCCCAACCCACTTGATTGTTCTCTGCAGTGAACAGAAGGGCAGAGCATCAGCATTTCAGCTTCTGCTCTGCAATGTGCAGCTCTCACCAGGCTCTCTCTTTCTGAAACATATGATGCACTAATGACGCCACCCAGGGATGACAAGCAGCTTAAGAGCTGGCTCTACCCTCTGGCCACCTGGCACATTAAACCACATAGCAAGTGGCATGTGCTGGCTTGGGAAAAAGCCATGACCACTTTGGATGGCCACCAGGCCCAACTGTGAATTCAGTGTCTTCATCTCCTGTGCTGTTATTAAAATCAGAAGAGAAAGGAGAAAAAAAAAAAAAAAACAAAAAATCCAGGCAGAGGAATTTTCTTGGCCATTGAAGCATATTATTAGATTACTGATTCAAACCTCAGATGATGAGCCATGATGGGACAGAGTAAAATAACAGTGAATTAAAGTCAGGGAAACCTCTGCAATGTCTAATCATTATAGAATAATAATAATATACATCTCTAAATCAGTCCAGGCTTTCTTTTTGGAGACTTAAGGATCTGAACCTGTCATAATGTGTATGAGAAGCCCAGGAAACAGCACCCAGACTTGGACACCACTGCTGAGCTGATGCTGCAGCTCAGGTCAGGGCTGGATCTGCCAGACAGGGTGGTGCTAGGGCAGAGGGATCCAGCTATGACAGAGTTCGTGCCCAAGGAAGATCTCTTTGTAGCTTCCAGAGCCTTTTTCTAAATGAAGTTTCCTCCTCACAAATGAAGATTTATGTAATTTCCCTTATTTTCACAGCCTTTATTTATTGTTCAATTAGGTGCTGTTGCAAAAGGCTTCCAGAAGGGTTCAATACCTAGACAAGGGTCAAGAGAAGCTCTTAGGAATTTACTCCTTTGAGGCAGAGGATGGTCCCAAGCTTAGATTAGCTTAGACAATGACTTCTATTGTTTCCTCAGCGAGGGCAGCTAAATCCTTTGCTATCTGCAAAGGAGACAAAATTTCACCCACAGAGAGAATTGGCTCCTGCAGAAAAGACAATGAGATAAAGTCTCCAGATCCAACCAGGAGGGGAACAGTAAGGGAGAATAATCTTAGAATCACAGAATGGTTATAGTTGGAGAAGACCTCAAATATTACCTAGTTTCAATTCCCTGCCATGGGCAGGGACACCTCCCACTAGACCAGGTTGCTCAGAATTCCATCCAACCTGGGCCAGGGTCTCACCACCCTCCCTAATATTTAATCTAAAGCTCCTCTCTCCCGGTTTAAAGCCATTACCCCTTGGCTTATCATTCCACATTCCCTGACAGACTCCTTCCTCATATTTCTTGTATCCCCTTTAGGTACTGAAAATGGCTATAATGTCTCCCTGGAGCCTTCTCTTCTCCTAAACAACCTAAACTCAGCCTTCCAGCTTTTATAGGAGAGATGCTCCAGCCCTCTGCTAATCTTCATGGCCCTCCTCTGGACTCTTTATGTTGTTGTCTACATAAGCCACAGGGCCCTGGAACATCTCTATTCCTTAAGCACACATCTGTCTTTGCTCCTTCACAGCAAACCTCTGGGGGTCTGCAATGAGTGGGCTTCTGCAGAGCCACACAGAAGTACCACATGCTGAGATGACAAAGAGCAAAGGCTGCATGTTCATTAGAGATGGCTTTTGTACCAAGAATGCAATTGCAAGGACCTCAGTTTTTTACATTTAAGACCTACCTGTGCAGAGAAATGACAAGGCTGCCCCATACAGCTGCCCTATGTCAGCCACAAAACAAATCCATTCATGTCACCAAAGACATCCATGCTGGTACAGAAGTCCATAGAAGTGTCAACATCTGGTCTCAAATCCTACCCAAGCACACAGAGAACATCAGCTGCAGTCCCCAGACAAACCACGAGCTGTTAGAAGTCTGAAATAAAATTCTACTACAATAACACGTAAAAATAAAAAAACAAAACCCCTTTTCTAATTAAATAAATGATGAAAGGGAAAGCTGAGCAGCAGTGCAGCTGGGAAGCCTTTGAAATAATTAGATCTACCTACTTAACTCTGTAGTTTTGTTTTGTTTTTTGATTTTTTTTTACTATCAGGAACATCAAGAAGGGTGTCAGCAAGAGACCTTCTCATTTCTTAGGTGGTGAACAGCTCTGAAGGATTTAAAACCTATTGAAAGCAGCCTGGGATTCTTTAAACCCACTGAAGCCAAAGTAATTCACCCTGAATGCAGACCTGAAGGTGACTGTGGGGCTTAGAATAAGGATGTCAACACAGGGCTTTCATGGTTTGCTCGTGGAGCTGGTGCTGCACATGGAGCTTGCCTTGACCATTTAATTAATAAAAGGGACCCACGCAGCTGGAATTAACGTGAATTTCAAAGCATCAAAAAGTCCAGCAAAGGATCAAGCTGATATTTCCATTTATATATATTAGCTTATTCTGGGCTATTGTTGTGCTCCTCATTGACCTGATAGGGCAGCCTCTTATTCACACACACACCCCCTTACATATTTCCTTTCATTTTACCTCTCTGTGATGGGAGCTATCACCAATTAACACCAACAATGGGAGCTGGAAGGGAATTTTAGCCAGCACAGCAGGTCTTTTTTCTCCCCAAAATCTTTGAGGGAAGGGATTATCTCCCCTCCCTGCTCTCCACTCCCAAAAAAAAAATGGTGAGCTCCGTGCCAAAGTTTTTCTCTGATCTTTTTTCTATTCGTGATTTTACTCTGTCTCTTATCCTTTTTTCCCTTCATTTAACAGCAAACAAAATCAAGGACAATCCTTCAAAAATATTTTTGTTGTAGCATATTGAACAGAATGGGCTTCAACCCTCACAGGTCAAAATGTTCACCCTACTCCTGAGCGCTCCACGGGGCCCTATAAATTAGCCTGTGAGAATCCAGCATTTATTGCTATCCCCAGTCAATGTAAACACTGCCTTTTCTCTTCTTCCTGTGCCAAGGGACAAAGGTCTCAACTGATATGATCACAAAAAAAAATTAGATAGTATAGGCATCTATTTATAGAACAAACAGTTACCACTGCATTCCTGTAACTCTCAAGCAAGACAGGTTTTCTGGTTAAAATAGTCTGCAAAGAGGGTTATGCATCTCTTACTTAAGTGTCAAAGCAAGAAGAAATAATTTCATAAGATGTCCCTTGTTCTAGGGAAATCTTCAAAATTAATTTCATAGAATAGTTCAGGTTGGAAGGGACCTTAAAGATCATTCAGTTCCAACCCCCCTGCCATAGGCAGGGACACCTACCACTACATCAGGCTGCTCAGTGCCTTGTCCAGTCTGGCCTTAAACACCTCCAGAGAGGGGGCATCCACAGCCTCTCTGGGCAACCTCTTTCACTGTTTCACTACCCTCACTGTAAAGAATTTCTTTCTTATATCTAGCCCTGAATCGCCCCTCTTCCAATTTACATCCATTATTTCTAGTCCTTCCTCTGAATTAAACACCCACTGAGGTCATAGCAAAGATTCCTTGTGGTGGCCTGGGTATCTCATGCAACTTTAAGAGCACAAAACTGGTTTCCAAGCAATGCCTTATTGAGCAGATGCCCTTTGGTTGAGAAATGAGACTAGAAGCAATTCTGAGCAGAGCAGAACATGAGTGTTTTCTCAAGATGAGAGAACTATCATTAGTGTTCACACCAATTGGCTTGTGTTGAGCTTCTCTTGGCTTTCCAGGTGGACCTTCATTTCTACCATTCCAAAGCCATTTGCCAAATCTCTGCCTGAAGGACACAACACAAAGGTGCTGCAGTCTGTGCATTCACCAGAGCTACTTTGTTCCACAATGGAGGAGTAAAGGCATGACTAGCCACTCTTGTTCCATAATCTCATTTTGGGAGCCATCCTAAACATTAGGATAGTGGGGGAGTTAAGGAAAAATTAATTTACTGAGCAAGGAGCTGATCCCAAGAGCTCTAAGGTGAGTTCAGGAGGAGTTATGGGAAATGTGCTGTGCATCACTGAAAAGGCAGGAATCAATAAGACAGATCAGCTATGGTTTTCTATGAGCTTCAGGCTGCTTAGGAAAAGGGATGTGGTCTCTGACATATTGGTACTCCCAAATACAGCTTCTTAGGAGAGGTGGCTGAGGCTCCTGAGACCTGGAGAATAGTTGGGAAGGAGAGCAATCAGAGTAGGACACCAGTCACCATCAGACCTTTTATCTTTGAGCAGCTTACACCAAGTTGCAGAAATGCCATAGCCACAACTTCTCCTAGACAAACCTAGGTTGAGTTATTCCACTTCCCCAGATGCTCCTCAGCAGGAGAAAGGAGAGGTGTCAGTTGTTAGAGAGTGACAAAAACAATGCTGCTTGTTACAGGAGATCTGCTGCTGCTATGAGTCATAAAATGACAGAATGGTTTGGGTTGGAAGGGACCTTAAAGATCATCTATGAAGAAGTGAACACATTTTCTTCTCTCCAGGTTTAGTCCTGAGAACTAAACTACAGGCTCTTTGAGAAGTTTCTGTCTTATCTACCCAACCTCCCTACTTCAGAGAAGGGAGTGAAATTCACTTGCTGGGTAGGACACTCCCCTGTGGAGGAAGCAGAGGAGGGGGGTGTCTATGCTTTTAGGGCTGTCTGTACTCGATATAAAAATACCCAGAAGAAGTTGCATGACTCATTCCTGGAGTGAGGACTGGACACAGAAAGTGTGGAGTTGGAGATGCACTACTTTTAGGCAATCACTAGTGATTTGACGCCTGGGGAAGGAACTGGGAAACCCATATTCAGTGATTTTCTCTGCCTCAAGGAACTCAGGTTCACATCTCCCAAGAAAGAGCACAAGACACAGTCTAGGGCTGACACCAGACTATGGGGGACCTAGAGGTGACAGTGCTCTGAAAGCAGCTGGGGCACCTCACAGAAATAGAAATAATTCTTGAATAATTTTGCTTTTGAAAAGTCAAAGAGCAAAAGACACCAAAAGATTGAATGAAACACTCTTA
Source organism: Turnix velox (assembly GCA_013400935.1). Taxonomy (NCBI): domain Eukaryota; kingdom Metazoa; phylum Chordata; class Aves; order Charadriiformes; family Turnicidae; genus Turnix; species Turnix velox. The sequence continues at coordinate 14,607 of VZTY01011185.1, forward strand.
ACTGACTTAATTTGAAAAGGAAGCATTCAATATAGACATTTCATGAAGGAATTACTCTTCTTTAGGCATCAGCATGAGACAATATCCAAGCAATGTCAGGATTGGGGTGTTCTGAGAAGACCAAGTTCTTGTGGAAGGAGATTTTACCCCTCAGATTAGGCATTAAACTATACCCAGCCTCTCATTCCTTTCATCTTTCATGTACTTCTGATGATTTTTCTAGAACAGCTCTAAATGATCTGTCAGGTCAAAGCCACCATTTAATAAGAGCCTGATTTAGGTCTTTAGTCATTCCTGCTTTCCTGGGTGAAATGGAGAGCAGAGAAGAAGCCTTATTCTCCCCCTTCAGGGGGCTTATTGCCCTCAGAGAATACTTTCAGGGCAGAAACTGAGGTGAACTTGAAGTTCAGCACAGCAGGACCCAGCAGAAGCTCACTGCAGGGTAGGAGTGAAAGGTTCAAATCCAGATGGAGTTGGCCTTGAGCCTCTCCATAGCAAAACACAGCTCCCTCATGCCCTGAGCACTGCAACTGTTTGGATACCCCCCAGTAATACAACTTTTTAAGAAGAAAGTCAAGGAAGCTTCTAGATAAAATACTACTCGGTGTCCAATGTCACCACAGTAGCAAACCAATGGCTCTCTGGAAGTCTCAGTTAAATATTTTGGTAGCTCCTCTAGTATTTTCTTTCCACAGCCTGACTAACATTTCACACTGGTTGCACAGCTTTGGGTTGGAAGAAATCCCAGCTTTGTTGACAGTGACTTCAGTCAACTTCAGAGAGCCTCTTCACTCAGCTTTTGGGCCTGTCAGCTGAGACTCACTGCCAGCAGGCAGCTCCATCTTAGAAAACATTATTTGGATCCAAATTGTCTCCCAGGCAATCTTTTTTTTAAAAGAAAAAAAACAACAAAACTTCATATTGCATGAGTTACACTCTTGTCAGAACAAAAAAGCTGTGTTAAATCTGCATTGTTCACATTTAGAGAAGATCATCTCCACTCCATCAGCCCCACAAATATCACATCCTGACCATACAAATGGCTTCCACGTGGCCATGTCACAACCAAACCTAACTTGGTGCTACTGAAAAACAGCCACGTGCAAAGACAGATGAGCACAATAGCATTTTATTATTTAAAGTCAGGAAAACAACCTCCTAAGGGGAAGTTTTTAACTTTTTACCAGAATAATCAAATGCTATTATTGCTCTTTTGCATGCAGAAAGTTTATATTTCCCCCTCCTGCCTGTGGTCTCCAGGAGCAAAACACCTCCATCTCTACTGTGACATGGATATTGATATATTCAGTTCTGTTTAATCAATGCACTCCTGGGGTTCTCAACTCAGATTTTCTCTTTAAAAATACTCCACCACTTGCAAAACAACAAAACACCACAGGAAGCAGTCCTTGTACATCCCTCAGATATTTTCCACTTTATTCTTTGGAGGAAGTAGAGAAACAGCATCAAAGGACTTTGCTCATCACTCAGTAAGTTTAAGACCAATGACTGATTTCATTACAAGACCTGTTTCAGCAGAAGATATTTATCAGGATCTAAATGAAGATGATGTAGCTTATAGAAATTATATTTACTTGTGTTAAAGAACAACCTACAGACCTTAAGAACATTGAAGATCTGTGGCACTAAGCTTTGTACTAATAGTACAGGTTTTTGAAGAGGTTCTACACCAACCACAGATGAGAAAATAATAAGAAAATACTTAATCCAAGACCTTAGAAAAGTCAAAAAGCAAACTGGTTTTCATGTCACAGCATGTGGTGCATTGACAGAGATGGGAGTGGGTATCTGTAAGGGAAATCTTTGTCTTTGCCTAATAATTTAGATTTACATAGTAATTCAGCCTGAATTTTTAACTACAGAAGCCAAGTGCCACTGGTACAGAAAACCCCAAATCTGTCACTCAAAGCAGAGGTGGAAGGAGGAAAATGATTGTACAAAACACATTGTGACCTGGTTCATCTCTCCAGCTCCTGGATGTGCTTCCAAGCTGGAAGTTGAGTGTGGACCATCATGACCTATAGATATCAGAAATTATATAATTCATAACTATTCAGTCCCTTTTGAGTACATTCAAAATATTTAGTCTTTGCAGGTACTGTTGAAATCAATTTCATAGATTTTTAGGTGGAAAATATTGCTTTTTTCACATGTGTCACCTGATAAATAATCTGGATAAAAGTAGATTCTTCATTTTTAGAAAATGCTTCCTCCTTTCCATATATGACTTCAATGCTTTCTAATTTGTTCCCTCAAAACCTTCTAGTAGTCTAGTGGGAGGTGTCCCTGCTCATGGCAGGGGGGTTGGAACTAGATGATCTTTAAGGTCCCTTCCAAACCAAACTATTCTATGATTCTGTGATCTGCTTTCCAAATTGAAAAGAACTAACCTGACCAGCCCTACCAGTTCTTTCTCATGATGGAGAATAGTGTATGAAGATAAGTTGTCTTTTTCCACAAGTCAGCATCACTTCACCAGCAGTTTCAAACAACGGCTTCAGCTCTGGGCCCACCCAGGGAGGATGGAAGTCATGGAGATAAATGTCAACCAGGCTGGGGGAGCAGCACAAGAAGAATTAAAAAGAATGCAGAGCTCTAAACATTGATTGCTTTAGATGCAAATACCCTTCAAGTTACAAAATGGGCAGAAAAAAAATATTAAAAAATAAATATTGCTTGCTTTTATCATCAGAAGCCAAAGCTCCCAGGTTTTTTGTCCATCATGAATAAAGAGAAAATGGGATTGCAGTTTGCAGAGTGTTTTGAAATTTTCTTATTATTTCTCATTAAGCAGGGCCTGGAATTAACTGTTGTGGTTATGTCCTTTATGTCAGCTTCATTTTTGTCTCCCTTTTTCCCAGCCATTTCAAAAAATATCTCAAGACCAAGTGGCTGAAGTTGAAAATGAAAAGGAGAGGATGAAAGAAAAGAGGCAAAAAAAGAGAAAAGAGGGATAAAAACCCCTTGAAAATAATTTCCCCAGCTATAGATGATGGGTATTTTCAGTGCTCATTGGAAAGGTCCCACCAGGTTGTCAACCTAAGGGAGTGCTTCCCATTTTTTCTTTGCAGCCCATCAAAGCACCACATGGAAATAAGTCACATTGCTCTGACTGCAGCTTTGGGCCTCACTGGAAATAAAGAAAAAATTTCTTTCTGCAAGTGAGAGCAATGGTTCCTACCTACAAATAACGGGCAAATGTCCAAATAGATAAGAAAATCCTAATTAAAAGTAGTTTTCTTATGAAAAGCTGCAAATTACTAAAAAAAGAAATGCTTAGCTGGGAGAAACCCACCACACTGCAGTGATGACTGTGCACGACTTTAACATTCAGACATTCAGAAGCACATTTAAGTTGCCTGATGGCAAGGTCACAGCTTCATCAGCCATTAACTTGCCTCATGTTGTCAGAGCTGATCAGTCACTCCAGTAAGCTCTGTTTTCTGACTCTAGCCCTGTGTGTGGCAAACTATCATGTCATGAAGCTATTTCCATCCCAAACAGCAGTTAAATTTCCAGTTTCTCTTGGTAGAATTGTGGGACTCTGAATCCCGGCTAGCCAAAGCCAGCATCTACCTGGTCCTGTGCATGGGCCTCTTTGCAAGCAAAAATCATAGGATCATAGACTGGTTTGGGTTGGAAGGGACCTTAAAGATCATCTAGTTCCAACTCCCCTGCCATGGGCAGGGACACCTCCCACTAGACCAGGCGATTTAAAATGTGAAATCTCCTATTTTCTCACCAAAAACAGCTCCCCCGGCTTTCAGAGACCAGTGCTGAAATAGACTTTTTTGCTCCAATAGACTCCATTATCTTTTCTCCATGATTTTGCTCATCTCTGCCATACTTTTTCACAAACTCAGCATGAGCCACCAGTGTGCACTTGCAGCCAAGAAGACCAACCAAATACTGGGTTGCGTCAAGAGAAGTGTGACCAGCAGGTCAAGAGAGGTGATTTTGCCCCTCTACTGGGCTCTGGTGAGGCCTCACCTGGAGTTACTGTGTCCAGTTCTGGAGCCCTCA
>VZTY01011185.1:18791-35907 GCA_013400935.1 Turnix velox
ACACTGGAAGAGGTTGCCCAGAGAGGTTGTGGATGCCCCCTCTCTGGAGGTGTTTAAGGCAAGTCTGGACAAGGCACTGAGCAGCCTGATGTAGTGGGAGGTGTCTCTTCCTATGGCAGGGAACTTGATGATCTTTAAGGTCCCTTCCAACACAAACTATTCTATGACTCTATAATTGTTCAGTATATTGGGTGTGCTGATAGTTCTCTGTCTCAGGGCTTTTCTTTCCTAACTTGGAGTCAGGCAGGGCACGACCGATAAAGGTATAGGGACAGTAACCAAGGTAGAAGAAAACTGAGTGCCAGGAAAACCTTCTGGGATCCTGAGCAAGATGGTGAGAAGTTGCAAAAACCTCCATCAGCATGTTCAGGTGTCCACAGGGGAACAACCAGTGACCTAAATGTGCCCAAGTCAGCTACTGCTCAGAAAAGCCCTGTTTAAGCATCACAACTGCATAGATTCTGAGAGTGTTTTTTAAAGTATTTTTCCCCAAGATAAGAAATAAAGCTGATGAAATAGTAAGGAAGCTTTTTTTACAAGCTTCAGGCTGGTATTATACAGACATAGGATGATGAAACAAGTTAGCTTTTAGTGTGATTCAGTGATCAGAGGAGAGGACTAGAGTCAAGTCCCATTTACTCTTCTATTTACCTTTAAAGAAATCCCCAGTGGGATCCCTGCTGTTCACAGACATCAAATACCCACAGCTCCTCCAGACTTCAATTCAAAGTGCACTCATTCAGCTTCTCCACAGTGGGGACCTGATGTCTCTGGACATTAAATTAGTCACTGCTGAAACTGGGTTAAATGCTACTGACCTCCTTTGGTAGATTTTGCATCTTTGTTTGCAGAGCACTTTGAGATCCGCAAATTGGCTCCTCCAGAGGTGCAAAAACATGACAGTGATGCTCCTAAATTATCACCATGATAATTTCCCCCCCTGTTCTACCCTCATGAGACTGTATCCAGCTCTGGAACCCTCAACACAAGGACATGGACCTGTTGGAGCAGACCTAGAGGAGGACAATGAGGATGATCAGAGGGCTGGAGCATTTCTCCAATGAGGACAGGCTGAGAGAGTTGGGACTGTTCAGCCTGGAGAAAACTCCTGGGAAAGAAGAGAGGCCATATAGAGGGCTATCAGCACCCGAAGGGGATCTACAAGAAAGCTGGAGCAGGAATGTTTGACAGAATATGCAGCACCAGGATGAGTGACAATGGTTTTAAACTAGAGCAGCACAGTTTTAGATGAGACAGAGGGAAAAAGTTCTTCACCATGAGGGTGGAGGCCCTGGAGACATTCAAGTTCAGCCTTGAAGAGACACTGAGCAACCTGATCTAGTCCAAGATGACCCTGCTGGCTGCAGGGAGGTTTGGGCTAGATGGCTTTTGAAGGTCCCTTCCAACTCAATGTTTTCTATGATTTTATGAATTATTATGCATAGAGAGATGCCAGCTCCATAGCTGGAAGACCAAATGTATCCACAGTCTGAGAGCCTGGGAGACAAACTCCTAACACAATCAAAAATGCTTTTTTTTACTATTGTTTTATCCAAAAAAATCAATAAAGGAACCCTTTCAAAATTACAGTTGAAGAGGCAGTCCTTTGCTCTGTCTCTATGCACTGACTGAAATCTTTGCTAGCAGAAGTAGAACCTTATAAACAGATTTGATTTTTGGGCCACAAAATGTCAATTCTGATGTATTCAAAAATGATCAGTAGAAGGGTTCTGGTGTCCTCCATGGGGCCCAAAAAGTAGAAAAAGAGTATCAGCAAGTCAAACACAGAAATAATAATGCAGGAGTCAGGGCTGTGGTGTGTGAGTCATCTAGAGAAAAGGGATGAGGATAGAGAAGAGAGGAGGGACAGACAGGACTAGACTTCTAAAGCAAGAAGTTTTAGATAATTGCTTTTCCTTGGCCTAACTAGCAATAAAAACAAATTGGGCAAGTTCTTGAGGGTTGCTGGTGGATAATCAATCACAGATAACAGAATTAGGCACAGGCACGAAGCAAGTGGCAGGATGTTAATTCCAGCTATATTTTTAACAACCCTGAGTGAATAACTCTCACAGAATTACTTCCTAGCTGAAATACACTCACTGCTTCATATTTTTTAGTCTTTCTTTACCACATGGCAACAAACAGAATACTTGCCTCCAAAGTTTTACATGAAGAGACTTTCCTACATGAAAAGAGGTTGCAGCAAGGTGGGGATTGGTCTCTTCTGTCAAGAAACAGGCAACAGGACAAGAGGAAAGGGCTTCAAATCATGCCAGAGGAGGTTCAGGACAGATATTAGGAAAAGTTTCTTCACAGAAAGATTATCAAACATTTGAACAGGCTGCCCAGGGTAGTGTTTGAGGCACCATCCCTGGAAGTATTTAAAAGATGGGTAGACAGTGGGGCTGAGTGAGGGACTAGCAGGTTGATCTTAAAGGTCCTTTCCAACTTAGGCATTTCTATGATTCCACACCAAGTCCCTTCTGTCACATATTCAGGGTGAGTAACAACTTAGCAAAGAGCTTTGCTTAATCCAGAGCCCCAGACATCCAAAGCTATCACTGCTGGGTTAAAAAATTTATAAACATAAATATATATAAAATATCACTGCTGTGGTATTGGTGATCACCTCCTGTAGGGAGGTTGAGAGTGTGGCTGGGGGAAGTCAAAAGGTTTGCACAAAGGGCAAGGTAAGCCTCCAAATCAGTAGCACTAAATTCGAGTCTCCAGCTCCTAGAATTTCATCTTCCAAAAATTTCAGCTTTCTATAGAATTTCATCTTTGCCTTGGGCTGGATATAAGAAAAAGAATTTCTTTAGGGTGAAGGTGGTGAAACACTGGAAGAGGTTGCCCAGAGAGGTTGTGGATGCCCCCTCTCTGGAGGTGTTTAAAGCCAGGTTGGACAAGGCACTGAGCAGCCTGATGTAGTGGGAGGTGTTTCTGCCCATGGCAAGGGGGTTGGAACTTGATGATCTTTAAGGTCCCTTCCAACTATTCTATGATTCTATAATATCCCTCCTCCCCATTTGGAGAAAGCCTGATCTTAAAATTAGGTTTCTGCTGGAAATAAAAATAGTTGCTCTGAATATTCAGTGTTTGTTTATATCTTGTTTATTCCACTAAAATTCCTGCCACTTAACTGCTTTGAAAGAACTATTGAGAGGAAACCAACATGTGGCACAAAGACAGGAAGAGCTATAAAACGCACAGGTTCAGCGATATGATCCACATGATGTGCCTGAATCTATTATTTGAGGTTCAAGTCAAAGGGGAAGTCGTGTTTTTGGAAACTAAGACCTGCACATGTATCTCCTTCCTTCAGAAGCTCTGCTTGGATCAGACAGGTTCATCAATCTGCATCCAAATGAAGAGCTGCAACATCACCCTGGCAATCAAGCAGATTTAGCCTTGATGCAAGCACAGCCAGCACAGCTCCCTGGCTTCAACAAGAGCTTTAACACTTATTTCAGACTTTTAGCTGCTTCTAAGATTGCTAGCCTGTAATGCTATCAACTATTTTTCTTAAAAACAATAGCTGAATTTGGAAATGGTGACTTACATTTGAGTTTCCAGCTTCAGAGACTTCAGCCACACAGCATTTTCCAATGTGAGATCACAACAGCCTGAAACAGGACAAAGAAAAATCAAGTTTTGACTTAAATGTAAAAGCTTAAGTACAACTAATAGGCAGAAAACTCCATGCAACACAATTTGTACACAATACTGAACATTTCTACTGAATTTACTACTCTGAGTGGGATGTGGTGGCTTCTGTGGATTATTTGCAACATTAAAAGATGCAGCATGAATATTGCATGACCTCTCTTCAGAGAGAATAAACAAACAGAGCATCTGAGCTTCAAGTACCTGTTCTCCCTGAGTGGCTGGTTACAAAAATTCCCTTTCAAAAGTGAAATAATCAAATTAAAGGAATTTTGCTGTGAAGAAAGTAAGTGCTAACAAGAAAAAAACAAAAAAACCCAGATTGTCTGCACAGTGTGTATATAAATAGATATAAATAGAAGAGATTTAGCCTAACCTTCTGCTCTCAACTTTTGTGTCCATAGAGTAGCTGCTCAGAATGGGCACCCCATTGTGAATATTAACTGGGGTGGCTGAGGCAGACCTGGGGCTGATAATTATCTTTTTTTTTGGTCCCCTGGATGATTGAGAAGCTTTCCATAGGTCTGTGCAGTGCAACTTCTCAACAGCCCTTCCCAATGCTTAACCAGAAAATGTGTTTCAAAGGGGCTCCATGAATTGTAGGGTACAGTCAATTAACTTGAATATTAATTATCTATAATGAATGTACCCTTCTTTGGGGCTTGAAAAGAAGCAAATTGCTTGGAGAGGGACTAATTAAGATGATGTAATCTTGACCATGAAGAAAAATTCCTTCCAAGTGACAGAAATGATCTAATTGAAGTATCTCATTAATTAATGTCTCATGAAATTGACTGATAAAATGCCTCTACGAATGCCTCCTGAACCCGGGGCCAGCAGAGCATTGTAGCACACACACTCCTGCTCCAAACCCTGTGAAGGGTAATATAATTAGACCTTGGAAGCACACAGTGTTCAGAAGGATTTATAACTCTGCCGTGTGGATAATCTCCCCAAATGCAAAGTTAAGGCAATGCAGCTCTCCACTGAAGTCAATGAACAAACCCATAAATCAGGTATAATCCAAGGGATGACAAGAGAATCCCTCCTCCCACCAGCTTTGCCAGCCTGCACCGAGAGCAGGCTCACAAAGTGACAGTAAACCAGGAGCTGCCTTCTTAACAGTGCCACATCCAAGCATGCTCTGTATCAGTTTCCACCTAAAACAGTCAGATTACAGGCATTTGATTTCCCTTTTTTCACTAGATTGGCACATGCCTATGGATTTTACATCATGAGCCAGCAGTGTGCACTTGCAGCCAAGAAAACAAACCAGATCCTGGTTTTCATCAAGAGAAGTGTGACCAGCAGGTCAAGAGAGGGGATTTTGCCCCTCTACTGGGCTCTGGTGAGGCCCCACCTGGAGTTACTNGCAGGGGGGTTGGAACTCTATGATCTTTAAGATCCCTTCCAACCCAAATTATTCTATGATTCTATAAGTCCCCTGAGAGTGAGGAGCAGGAGAAAGACTCTTCCTCCAGCTTCACAGAAGGTTTCACCAGGGAGAACAGCATGTCTTTTGGGCAAAACCTTATTAAGAAGAAAGACAATAAGGTGAGGAACCACATCCAGAGAAGGGCAACAAAACTGGTGAAGGGTCTGATGAGCCAGTGAACTGGTGAACAAGTCTGCTGAATATCAGACAAGAGCATTGGGGTTGTTCAGCCTAGAGAAAAGAAGGCTGAGGGGAGACTTTACTACTGACTGAAAGGAGGTTATAGCAAGGAGGTCATAGCAAGCAGGTCAGTCTTTTCACCCAAGTAACAAGCAATAAGTTGCCCAGAGAGGTTGTGGATGCCCCCTCTCTAGAGATGTTTAAGGCCAGGCTGGGCAAGGCACTGAGCAGCCTGATGTGAGCGGAACTCAATGATCTTTTAAGGTCCCTTCCAACCCAAGCCATTCTATGATTCTATGACATGCCTAACAGTAGCAAGCCAAGATCCCTGCATTGTTTTTAACTTTCAGATGTGCAAAGTGCTGAGACACCAGGTGACAAGTGCAATATAAAATCTCAGGAGAAACAGGCAAGTTTTAGATGGGATGTTCTGCACCTCCCCAGCATGCCTGGACTTCAAGCCTCACTTGCCCTAAATCAGAAATAATAAGTAGAACTCCACAGCAACTCTTTTGACAACCAGTAAATGTGTTAAAAATCCATTTTGAACATCCTGGAGCTAGCAGCAAATTTACTGATTCAGGCAGCATGAAATGGAGCTGTGGACTCTGCATTTCAGGTGGGTATCTCTCAGCTTACCCTGTTGGAGCTGCTCTGCTTTGAGCATGTTTCCTCCTCATGGGCATCCAGACCATCCATCCACTGTAGAAGGTGGGTGGTAGACCCAAACCTACTCCTGCTCCTGTGAATGTTTGATCACACAAAGTCAAATGGAGCCAAAGAAAAACAGTGAGATATATCTCACCCAAGAACAGCTTCTCCCTTAGTGGCTCAAGCCTTCTCCTGGGAGGTGCAGGCGTGGATGCAGGTTTTTTCAGCCTGAAACAACAGCTGAAACTGGGTCTCCAACATCTACTGCAAGTCTTCTGAATGATGCAACACTTTGGAAAGTCTTTCAGCCCTTTACTTTCTGGACAAATGACCAAAAAAAAAAGCATTCTTCTAGGCTGAAGGGAACGTTCTGCTTCACATAAAATAGCATTTGTCCAGAAAGAAAACATAGTTTATACCAAATTGCATAAAGAATCATAGAATAGATGGGGTTGGAAGGGACCTTAAAGATCATCAGGTTCCAACCCCCCTGCCATAGGCAGGGACACCTCCCACTACATCAGGCTGCTCAGTGCCTTGTCCAGCCTGGCCTTAAACACCTCCAGGGATTGAGGGGACATCCACAACCTCTCTGGGCAACCTCTTCCAGTGTTTCACCACCCTCACCATAAAGAATTTCTTCCTTCTATCTAGCCTGAATCTATCCCCTTCCAATTTACATCCATTATTTCTAGTCCTCCCATCACATCTCTTATTAAAAAGTCCTACCCCTGCCTTTCTGTAGCCCCCTTCAGGTATTTAGAAGCTTTGAGGGAAAATTTTGATTGTCAAACTGAAAAAAAAAGTATTCTTTGAAAGCTTTAGGAATGGTATTTCTCCAATTTTATCTGCTCTGCACTTCTGAGAGTCCTGAGCAAGGACCTCTAAAGCTGGCAGAGGTTCCCAGGTTCTAGTGAAATATGATAAGCAGTAATAAATGGTCTGTGGATGGTATAAAGGGAAATTTGAATCTCACAACTAACAATGATCAATTTACTACAAGCCTGAGGGAGCTAAAAATCATATAAGGAAACTGTAGGAACACAGCAGCCAGGCAGTCCAACAAGATGAAACTAGAGCAGTCCACGGGTGCAATATTGTTATTTGTTTATGTCCTTTCTGTTAAAGTGAATTAAGTGCCCAGAGCTGATAAAAGGTTCATCTACCAGGGCTGAAGCTGCTGAGTATCTCTCATACTATTCCAGCACTAATTACATTTCATAAAGCTACTGAATATACCATAACTAACATTTATTGGCCAATGAAATGTTGCTGTAAGTTAATAATTACAGATATATGTAGACAATAAAAAGTGGAGCATCAGCCTGGATCCAGGAAGTGAGATTAAATGCTTCTGCTGCTCTTACTCAGTCTTGCTGAGAGGGTAAATTCAAGACCAGAGGCAAAGATTGAGGGAAAAAAAGTATGACTTTGTGGAGTAATGCAGGAGAAGGATATTTACCTCACTCTGAGAATATGGAGAGACTTCTCTGACTATGCAAGAAGAACTTTCCAGGTACCAGGACTTCTGCCTTCAGCTGTTTAGACCCAAGAAGAAGCTCCCACAACCTCAAAGACAGGGTTATTTCCCTTTTAGCTGTGAGCACATTAACCAACCTCTTGCCAGAGCACCCAGGTCTATGTTATGTACAAAAGGGAAGCAAAGGGACAAATCAACTTCCTTCTGAGTCTTTTTTTCACTCAGCTGCCAGGTCACATCCCCACTCTTGTTGATTCCCATGTAGCTGGTAACCAGATACTGGGATTTTTTTATATCCCACAGTGATCAGAGCTTTATCTGGTCTGCTTGGGTAGCGATTCTCCTTCTAAGGATCTTCCTTATGTAATGAGATTAAAGCAGACTTAAAAGAGAAGTAAGGAGATGAGGAAGGTAAAAAATGAATGAATGTTCTGTAACTCCAAAAGCACAGCATCACCATGGTTCAGGTAAACCTTCACCAGGCTGGAAGTAGTGTCAAGAAGTCAGTCCATCCTTGTGGACATGTCATTGAGGATGGGAGGGGAGGCCAGGAGAAGAGGGAGTAATGTACAGGATACTGACAGTGTAGGATGATGTTTTCCTGGTCTAGTGCTAGAATCTCTGACTAGCAAACTTGATTATCATCATGAACCCTTCAGGTCTTCAAGGTTTTGAATGAAGTAGATGCACAAGTCCTCCTCTTCCACTGTGTTTTGAAGTTATTCAGAGAGTATCTTTTCCCCAGCTGCACTTTGCTTTTTTCACACGAGGATTACTCTGTTTCTAACCAACTACCCTTACAGAGCCAATGAAACTACAAGACATCAGAACTGCTGAAGAAAAGGAAGATGTTGCTCACTGATTTGTATTCCTCTTGCTTAAAGCATAGATACATTAATACATGCTCTATGGGCAGCTCTATTATCCATTTCCTGAGCCACCTTTGCCAAGAAGAGGACACAGAGATGCAGAAAGCTCATGCTGATGCACCACGAGGAGGGTCCCATCCTTTTCATGTCATACCTCACTTCTGCTGAGCCAGGAAAAACCCCTTCAGAGTCTTCAAGCTCTGTAGACACTAACCAGATTTCCCCTCTTATAAACTATTCCACGAGCTGAGAAAAGCAACTGTATAAAGTGTGACCTAATACTCAAACTCCCACACTCCCTCAATTTTATCCCATTAGTCCTAATTAATTCCTTTTGCAGCTCTTCCTCTCTGCCATATAAAATTGCTGACTGTTGCCATAGGGCTAATTCCCATTCACACTGGTTTGGCATAAATCTATTCTACAGGGTTGTCAAAGCATTTGGGAGATTAAGTTTTGTCTTATTTCAATTCCATGGGGAAAACATCACAAAACCATCTAGCAGTTGTCCTATTAGCAGTGAGAGAACAAGGATGCCCTGTGCCAGGCACCACTCTGGTGTACTAGCAGTCAGTCCTGAGCTCCACAATTTGCAGGTTATTTCAGTGTAATAAATGATGGAAAAAGATGTCAGGCACTGGAAAATAGTCCCCTGGGGATGTCAGCACATAACTCCCATTAATGTGAGCAGGAGTTATGCACATGCATTGAGCTGAGGATGTGCTCTCCAGTCTGCAGAGGACACTCAGCTAGTCTGAGTCACCTGTGCTTGATTTTAGGGTTTTTCCCCAGAGGTCCCAATGGAGACGGATGCATGAAGAAGCTGCTGTACACAGCTACATCAAGGCACAAGTGGAAGAGTGGTCAATGGGATGATCAGGGCTTACACAGCACAAGTGTGGTGTTTCCTGTAGGAATTTTTTTACATTCAAGACTCAAGAGCCTCATGCTTTTCAGTGTAAATCAGGGGTGGTGGTTAAAGCAAGAGGGAACTAAGCTAAAAGCAGAGACAGGGCTTTTTTTCCTTTCTCTTTTTATGGCCAGGAGAGGCTGTTCCTTGCTTCCTTCTTTCTTTCAGTGTTGGCTGAGAGATGCTCATACTGCTGGCACACTGCACGCTCACATCCTTTTCTATCCACAAAGCCCCCCTGCTCCCTTGCAGCCAGTGCTCTGACAGGACCTGGCCCTCACAAACAAAGAAAAACAAGAGGTTCTCTCCCTCTTCATTGTGTGGACAACTGGAGATGAATCCTCTCCTGTGTGGGATGAGCAGAGCCTGCAGAGGATGATCAACATATTGAGCCTATACTGGGACAACTCAGGAAAATTAATTCTTTTTTCCCTTCACAATTTAAGTTAATTTGGATTATTTAATCCACATTAGGCTCCTTTATGCACACTCTCATTCAGCATTAAAGTGTTGCTAATTCAGTTTACAAAGTAAATTAAGCTCAGCCAAATTAATGCTATGTTAGACTTGAATGAGGGCCTATGAAGAGATTTAATGTGGTTTAATTACCCACTTTACATATCAAAAAATGCATAAAATATCACATTAAATAACAAAATCAGTCACTGGAACAGGAGGGACTGGAAGCTGAAGCTCCTCCTCCCACAAAAGGACAGTGAATGACAGGCAAATGACAGCCTTTTCCTTGACTCAGAGGATTTCCAAACAAACCAGGAAGAGAAGCAGCTTTTCAGCAGCTAGAGCAGAAGAGGTAGATCCTCTTCCCTGACCTTCATCATGATTGTGAGAAAACTCTCCAGATCCCAGATGCATCAAAGGCTTTTGGCTGCTTAGAAGTGCTCCAGCCAGCAGGTAAAACAGACTCTGAATGTGGTGTATGCATCTCCTGAGGATGCACAACAGAAGAACATCCAACAGCATCCTCAGTGCTGAAGGACCAAGAAGAGACAACCTTCTGAATAAAGGCTGTAGAGTGGTGGGGGTTGGTCTCTTCTTCCAACAAGAGGAAATGCCTTCAAGCTGCACCAGGGGAGATTTAGACAGGATTTAAGGAAAAAATTTTACACAGAAAGGGTTACCAAGCATTGGAAGAGGCTGCCTAGAGGAGTGGTTGAGGCATCATCCCTAGAGATTTTTAAGTGATGGGCAGACACAGAGCTTAGGAATATGGTTTAGTGATGGTTCTTGTCAGAATTGGGTTAGTGGTTGAACTAGTTGATCAGAAAAGTCTCTTCCAACCAAAGAATTCTACGATTCTGTGACAAAATGGCTAAGAAATCCTGGCATTCAGAAGTTGGCTAGGAGATCTCAAAGCCTCTGGCAGGATTCATCTGCATCTCCTGAAGAATGGTGGTGATTACAGGGATCTGGAAAACATCCAATGCAGAAAGAAGGGGAGAGAAAGATGAGAAAAGCAATTTAACTTCAATTTCTATACAAAACATGAGCAAGAAAGATGAAGCTGTTTGTAAATGTCTAAGAAATACCTAGGAACACAGGGCAATGCTCAAGTTTGGAATTGGTTTTAGACCTAATAATTTCTAAACCAATGGGATGCACTTTGGTAGGCTGGATGGAAGAACAGCAGAGATCATACCTCAGCTTCAGCAGATTATATCTTTTCTTAACAAGGTACAGAAACCCACTCTAGATGAAACTGCTATTATTGCATGCAAAATAATGTGGGAAAAAAATATGTATTAATATAATAGCAATCAGCAGCTCTCTCACAAGAAGGTAGATATCATTAAAAAAACTCTTCAAGGTTCTGACAGGGATGTGACACAATGCAATATTTTCCTTAACAATTTGGATGACAACATAACCTTTCTATTTACATATTCACACACACACAGAGCACCAAACACAGTGCTAGAGTTCAAAATCATCCTGGCAAAAGATCGAAGTGGTCTGAAAAAAAACAAAACCCCAGGATGCAAATGAGCTTTTGTCCTGAACAAATGTCAAGATCAGAGAGGAACAACAACTGCACAGCCACAAGACTGCAACAACAGACTGGGTGGCAGTCCCTGCAGAGAGGGACTTGAGGGTTAGAGTGGATCAGCAGATAGATGTGAATCAACAAGGTTAGGCTGAAAACAGCAAACACCATGCTGAGGCATGCAAAGAGCACCAGCAAGCTTGAGATGTGTGAAGAAAGCCTTCTGCTCTGTTTGCTGTTGGTAAAGGCATCACTGGAAAACTTTTCCACATTTTGACCACTGCATGTCAGGAGAAGTGAGATTAATGGGAAAGAAAAGAGATAGAAATTAAAAAAAAAAGAAAAAAGCTAACAGAATACAAACCCCAAGGAATTGGCAAGAAAAAAGCTAGAAAACATGATTTACATATTTACATATTTGCATTTACATTTACAGGAACATGGAAGGCTAGAGAAGAATCATGGAATAGTTTGGGTTGGAAGGGACCTTAAAGATCATCAAGTTCCAACCCTCCCTGCCATAGGCAGGGACACCTCCCACTACCTCAGGCTGCTCAGTAACTTGTCCAGCCTGGCCTTAAACACCTCCAGAGAGGGGGCATCCACAGCCTCTCTGGGCAACCTCTTCCAGTGTTTCACTACCCTCACTGTAAAGAATTTCCTCCTTCTATCTAGCCTGAATCTACCTCCTTCCAATTTACATCCATTATTTCTAGTCCTCCCATCACATTTCTTATTAAAAAGTCCTACCCCAGCCTTTCTGTAGGACCCCCTCAGGTATTGAGAAGCTCCTCTGAGGTCCCCCCTGAGCCTTCTCTTTTCCAGGTTGAACAAGAGACTATATTTAAGTGGCACCATGGCATTTTCAAACACATACAAAGCAGCTGCAAAGACAAAGGGGATAAACTTTTTTTTCCAACAACCACAGTGGGTACAAGACAAAATCATGGATCTGATTGAATTAAGGGGGTTTAGTTTGGATAGCAGAGTAACTTTCTTATTCAGCAAGATCAAGGGTAACCTTTGAATTTATCATCACTAAAGGATTTTAAAAACATGGTAGAAAAGCTCTTGTCTGGATTAAAGGGGCAAAGTGATCGATGAACAGACTAGATCATTGGTTTGGGTTGCTTACAGTCCTTTTACCCCACAGAGTTCTTAGGTTTGCTCCCATCTTCATAGAATGGTTTGGGTTGGAAGGGAACTTAAAGATCATCTAGTTCCAACCCTCCTGACATGGGCAGGGACACCTCCCACTACATCAGGTTTCTCAATGCCTCATCCAGCCTGGCCTTAAACATCTCCAGGGATTGAGGGGGTATCCACAACCTCTCTAGGCAACCTGTTCCAGAGACTCACCACCCTCACAGCAAAGATCACTATGTTCCTCTACTTATCAGTGTTCCTATATATCAACATATAGAAATAAAATTCTCATTCCTTTCCAGGAAAAAAACCCCAAATGCACCAAGGATACCTGGTTGTGGAGCTGCATTCTGAAAACAGGAGCTAATCCACAGTGGGTGGAGACAATGTTGATCAGGGTCCTGCACATAATTTTTGCTATCTGCATAAAAGCAAGGCTTTGCAGACTAAACTATTGCTACAATTGTTTGTTTTTCCACTTCAAGCCACATTTTCCAGGAAAAAAAATGATTGAACAAATACAGTTCCTATAAAAAGAAAAGCAAAGCAAGAACAGCTTCAAGACATGCAGAGCCTATAGAAGCAACCAACTGTGGGCATCTCTTTAACATTGAACCTGCACCCAGCTGCTTCTTGCTCAAAGGACAGGAAAAAAATCAGTGTAAACACAATGAAAGGAGGATTGTTTATGTGTCACCCCTACACAAGCAACCATGAACTCTGGCTGATTTTGCTTATCATCCATTAAGGGAAGTAGCAATAGGTCATCTATGTGATTACCTAACACTCAGGAGAAGCAATAAAGCTCAGCTGGAGGTGTCACACTGCAGCAAAAAGTAAAGCAAGTTCCAACTCTCATTTTTGTTTTTCACTACATTACTTCAGTTAACATAGTGCACTGTTAACATTAACTCCTGGCTATATATTGCTTTATAGATAGACAATCGATACTGCAACTGAAATATGATTTTGTTAAAACGTCCAGGGGGCTGTATGCATTTAGCTTTCACACTATTTTCAGAAAATGAACATCAATATCAAAATAATGAGCCTCATAAAGTAAAGCCTAGTTCATGTGGCTGAGCTGGCTTTTAAGAAAGGGGGCAGAGATTTATACTAACGACACATCACAAAAGAAACAGCTTAGAACAACATTCAGCATCTCTTTCAATCTCAACTGAAGGACTTTCAAGGCCAGTTTGCTCACTCAGGCATCCACTGGGATGGCAACAGCAGCAAGAAGAAACAGCAGAAGAGCCTTTGAAAGGAATACAAAATCACCTCACATTTGGAGATCATCATGGTAGGTCATTTTTGGAGTTGAGCTGCTTCTGCTTAAGTCAAGAAGTTGAGCAGAGCCCAGCCTGATTAATGCAGAACCATCAAAGAGGACAGGAGACTGTAGGACTTTTAGGGGTGCTGCCACTAGTGGTGGTGATGCAGGGGAAGTCCTGCTCCCCCTAAGCAAACCCCTCAGGCACCAGTAAGCACAGTCGACTTACCTTCTAGATTTGTTTGGTTTTCCCTGGGACAAAGAAGATAGGATTAGGGCTGAAAGGAGCAAAAAAAGAGCATTTTCTCTTTCTGATGTAGCATGAAGCTTCTTATGCTGCAGCTCACAATCCAGAGGGTGAGGTCAGGGAAGCATGAGCACAACATGCACAAGACAGCCTATGTTAAAATGTCTAAGACAGGGGCTATACATCAAAGCCAAGAGGAATTAGGACACTTGCATTAAAAATGACACCCTCTCTTTCCCATCCCTGTATTTTTCAGCATTTCCCTACTACTGCATTTTTTTAAACCTTTCTGAAACATTTGCTGTGAATGAAGAGGTGACAGCATTTCAGAAAGCAACACTGAAAGGGAAGGCTATAAAACTGCTGAATGACAGTCATCTGAATCAAAGGAGATGAAGGACAGGTCCCTTTAGGATCTGATCCCTTTTAATTTATTTAAAACAAGTCTTCCTCCACCCCCTCCAGCTCTTTCACAAGATGTCTTCATTCAGAAATGAAGGTAGCAAAACACTTCTCTGAGCTGTGATGAGTCTTTTCTTTGTGGTTTTCCCTTTCCAATCAGGGGACATCACAGTTTGGGATGTCTCCAAGGAAAAGACAACCTGATATGGCTAACTCTGACTACAAAGTGGTCATTGGTGTTGGCAGAACTGCAGGAAGCACCAAGTTCTGCCTAAGATCAGATCTAAGTGGGTGTGATTTGTTCCCCTTCACAGAAAAAGTTGAAACATGGCACATATACCAAGAAGGAGAGAAGGTATTTGAGGTCAGAAGAGCTTGAAACAAACTGATCTTATCTCACATGTTGTAGACATTCATCTGAGCTCAGTTTCTTCTTCTCTTTGTTGTGTGGGTGGCTGATGTGAATTCACATAAACTTTTGGGTGTTTCCAACCCAATAAAATCCGCTGTGGTATTTTAAAAAAACAATTAGTTATTCTGAGCTTTCAATTAGGGATGTGCATAGACTGAGCAACTCACCACCCCAAACAAGCAGGAGGAGATTATTAAAAACCTTCCCCTTTTTGCAGGTGCTACACAATGCCAGCTGGTTTCTGCTTGCCTCAGGGAAAGTCTTTTCATCTATCACATGTTGTGTTAGGGGTGGATTATGTCATCAAATCCAATTACCTCATGTCATGTCAGCTTCTGACATAATGCAACAGAACATGCTTGTGAGGTGCAGCTCAATACAGCAGGACTCAACTAAACTGTTTAAAAGACATGGTGCTGCCTACACCCATGGGCAAGTGCCTCTCAGCAGCTCTCTTGCTTGTGTCCTTTGCAGAAGCAAACTCTGACCTGCCTACCCAAGACCCCCCAAAAGACTCCTCAAGACCTCCCAAACCCCCCCCCCAAAGACCCCTTGAAAACCCAACCATTGAACCAACCACCATTAAAGACCCAACCCAAGACTCAATGACCATCAAAGACCCAACCATTGACCAACCATGACTCAAAGACCCCCCCAAGACTCCCTTGAGGACTCAACCATTGACCCAAAGACCATCAAAGACCATGGACTCTGAATAATCAAACATCATCCACAAATCCATTGGGAGAAGCCCACTCCGACTTCAAAACTTCAATTCATTGTAGAGCTCAGGCACAAGGAGAAAGAGCAATGGGTAGAAAGATGAAGAGATGCTGCAGGAACACAAAGAGAACCCAGCACAAAGGCATGAATATCTCCTTCAACATGCAAGCCAAGCAACAGCCCAGAGCCTGATTAAATCTGAGAGGCTGCTCTGGATGTTTAATATTTGTTTACATGTTTCCTTCCCTTTTTTCATTTAGCCCAGAAAGTCAAGCTCCTGAGGAAGGAGCTTAGCCACCATCTTCCCTTACTCAAGAGCATGTCTGAAAAGGAGCTCCTGAGAGTCTGACAAGAGTGTTATCCCTTCCACTCCTGCTGTGAACACAGGGAATGGCTTCCCTTTCATCTTCAGTCCTGCTACTCCACAATGTCTTCTCCACTGGTTGCACAGGTAACCATGAATGTGAAGCTCTGCTTCTCCCTCCTTGCATGTGTTTACCAGGTCAAAATACACCGTTTTTGTGGGTTTTTTTCAGCTCTGAAACTCCGTATCTCCTTTCCCCCCACCAAAAGGTGTTAATTAAGTACAACTGGACAGTCATAAGCCTGGTTCAAGTAAGATTTGACTTAACACATGGCTTTCCTATGGCAGGGGAGTTGGAACTCAATGTTCTTCAAGGTCTTTTCCAACCCAAACTATTCTATGATTCACTTTTCTCATTCATCTCCCAGAGTTGGATTCAGGGTACAAGTTGCTGCCTGCTTCCTAGCTGTGAGGACTCAATAGATCCTGACTAGCATAGCTGCATGTAGATTTGGGCACCACCAGAATCTGTGGGACACTGGTGATCTTTATGCAAAGACCTAAGGGATTATCTCTTGGCTCAGGTTTGAATGCAATGGCAGGAGAGTGATATCCAAGGCAGGAGTAGGCTAGGAAAAACCATGAACAATTTTGGAGCAATAACAGGGTACTTTATCCCTCATTCCTTTAGTATTTTATTTCAATGATTTTTAATATATCTTATTTGCTCTGGTTTGTTTAAGAAGCAGAGCTTTTCTTTCCATCAAAGTTACTCTGAAATGTCTGATGGTTGTTCTGTTGGTGCAGGAAGCTGAGGAGAGAGCCCAGAGATGGGAAAATGCCATAGTTTGCTATGGAGGTTCCACCTTCCAAACCAGGAGCCTTTGCCATGCCTTGCACATCTTACAAATTCTCCTGAGGCAGGAGATGCAACTTGAGTTAATTGTGCACTATGTAATGCACCAGTTGTTCCTGATTTATTCTGCATTATAAATATTAAGCAGAGATATTATGACCTTTTGTTGATAGCAACACCAGGGTGATGAGGATTTTGGCACAGGACAAGCAATGTGTCCTGGGAGGTTTTTATTATACTCCTGATATTTCAATCACTCTACAAATGGCCAGCTGAAGAAAACTGATCATATTGAAGATTTGGAGCCTTACCAAAGAGACTGAGTCTCCTTCCTGTATCACACATACCTTATGCACTCATGTCCTGTTCTGGCAGTTTTACAGCCATCACTAACACAGCTCCAGAGAGGGAACTTCAGGTTCCCAGCAAGGACACATCTGAGTTACCAAAGCCATCCTCTAAGTCAATGCTGCTGAGAGTAAAATTAGATGAGCCAGGAGCAGAGCTGTGCTGTGAGAAGCACAGACAAGAGGATGATGCTGCCAGTGTGCACTTGCAGC
>VZTY01011187.1:0-13500 GCA_013400935.1 Turnix velox
TAATGCAATGGAGAAATAAATGCTTATTTCTGATGATAAATACATAGTTTGACAGCTATCCGTTTCTTTTTGCAGGTCAAAGAATGTTTGAGCACATTGTAATCCTCTTTGAAGTGCAGGCAGAATAAAACTCTTCTGAACCTCTGTGTGATCCAAGTCTGAAGTACAGCTTCTGCTTTTACAGAAGGCTTCTGGAGAGGCAGGACTCAATCCTGTTGGTTTAATTGTGAGGAACAAACAAATGTTGTGAGCAGGGAAATGACTAAATAAATCAGTAGTTATGTTCATTATTTTACATAACACAAATTCAGAAAATACTAAAATTCTGAGGGTTCCTGAATGTGTTTTGCCTGTTTTCTAATCAGAAAAGAAGTTATTCTGGAGTATTTTATTGTATTTTTAAATTTTATTTTTTGTGCAGTAGCTGCTTAATTTTCAAGAAGGCAGTGGGTTTTTTTATCTCTAATAGATGCCTCATTGTTCTGAGGAATGAAAGTGTGAGAACTGGTTTTGCTGGTGAGGGAATTTTAACATAACCTGGAATTTTAAGTTTTAATGTATAAAAAATGTTGTCTGAGTGTTCTAATGGGTTTGTTTTACTTCACTGAAGAATTTAAATATGGCTGGAGTTTTGTAGATATCGAATTAGTTTTTGTGCACTGCATACTAGGATGTTAAGAGACTTTCTGTTCTCTAGCATGTTTGGTTGTTTTTTTTAATTGCCTTTTAAAATTTGTTCTTGTTTTTTTTTTTTTAAAGTTTTTAGTAAAACAGACCTGATTTTGGTTGTTGTTGAGTCCTCTTTTCCTGTGAAGTTGTATGTTTGCTTGAGGGCTACTGTAAGCAAAGAAAATTTTGCAAATGGCCTCTCTGTAAATGACATGTTTCTAAACCTTTCCTTAATCACGACTGGGATGTCAGAGGTGGCTTCCTACTTTTATTGCAGCTTCTCCATTTGCTGACTGGGCATGCTGAGATACTGCAGTGTTAGAAGCAGCCCCTTCTCATCTTGTAGTAAGAAGGGGAGATCTTCATGGAATAGCTGCTGTTTTAGTGCATTTTGTTTTATTAACTGAGCCACTTCTCTTTCAGGTGCAGACAATAAAAACTACACAGCATCTCAAATACTGTGTTTGGTGAGGTAGTTTGTTGTGCTTTAAACATTTTTGACTGATTGCACAGTTGGCTTTGGAATGCCACATTTTATTGTAAAGCATTTTGTCTGCTGCGAGGCCTGTTCATGAGAGAGAAAATTTCTTCTTGGGTGCTTGGGATTATACTGGTGTTCTCTAACTGAAAAATAAAGTGGTTGGAAAGCCTTTTGCACTCCTTGTTAATGTCAGCTCCCTTGTCTCATGAAAGAGAGAACTGTAGGTAGTGTACTGCTGTTATGTAATACTAGTACAGTGAATGGATTTCAGATTATGTACTCTCAGTGTATTTTGTACACAAGTTCTCGAAGACTTCTGAAGGATGCTGACTGACTTCAGATTGTTTCTACGTATGGGAAATGTTCTTATGGTACAGAAACAGGATTACAGAAAAATGTATAATGCATATAATCTGCTGATTGTTGAAGTGCTTTGTGTAGTATTTACGATATTATGATGGAATGTCACAATGGTATAGCAGAAAATCTTGGCTTGGACTTTAGGGTTGACTAGTTAAAGGGAAAGTTTTAAAGATCTTTGCTCCAGAAATGAAGTGAGGTGGAATGGTTGAAGATTCAGTTCACATTTTCTTGAACAGAAGCTTTTAGAACTTTCGTGGCAACAGTGGGAACAGTAGCAATTAATTTTGACTAGCAGTACAATTATTCCTGCAGTTTCAGCTGTCAAAATTGTGGATTTAATTACAGAAACTGGAATGACTGTGCTCATTGCAAGTAGTAAATAAGCCCGAGTTCTAATAAAGACTTCTTTTTTTTCAATCCATCACAGCACACAGAAATTCTGGGGCAGGGTATCTGCAGCCTGTTACAGAAAGCTTTACAAAATCTGACTGCCAAGTTTGGATTTGAAGGAACAAAGTCATGCCTAATTATTAGAACATTTTTAATTGATGTGGAGAGAGAGAGAAAAAAAAACAACCACCAAACCAAAACACATCCCCGCTTCTCAGAATTTTGGAGCTGCAGTGATGTGTATGTAGGGCAGACACGCCAGGAAGAGAAGTGGAGATAGAACTGTGGGGTCTAAGCTGAGGCACAGGCAGAAGAGTCTCAGGCTAACTGTGCATTGGACTTTGATGTTTGTCAGTATTCTTTTTGTTGCTTGAATCTTCTTGGAATTTAAAAACTTGGAATGGTATTAGTTTCTGAATGGATTTGGTGATGATGGATTTAGTCTTTGGTGATGATGTTCTTTCTGCTTTCTCTCCCCTTGGGTAAGAGGTACTTGGATGGCTTCTTTGTTTTAATCAAGTATCATCACAATTGGGTGTGTTTTGTTATTTTTTTTCCAGCTGGGATACAGATTCAAATATTGATTGATGGTGTTTTAATTGGTGTATGAGCAATAGGCATAATACTGTCTTATTTAATTTTTAGTCTTTGGAGCTGTTTTCTGTATGGAGTGGATTTTATGTTTTCTTAATGCAAATTTTTCTTAGTGCAGCAACTGATTTTCTGTCTAGAACTCGATTTTCTACAATTTTGCCTGTTCTCTATTTTTACCAATTTCTGTTTGTTTCAGCAGGTTTCCTAATAGTGGACTCAGATATAAAATGTGTGATTAATCTTGAGATTATTCTGTTCATTTTCCAGTAGTTGAAGACTCCAGTGAAATAAAAATTATGCAAGAGTAAATTTGCAGTAAATTAAGTATCAACCAGTGAAGAATGTATGTAGTAACAATTAAGTTATGTCTTGGGGAAAAGCAGCCTATAGTTGCTAAGAGGTTTAGGGTGTAGGGACTCCAGGGTTGTTTTCCCAGCTCCTGTTTAGACTTGCTGTGTGACAGTGAGTAAATCAGTCTTTGCTTCTCTAATATTTCCATATTTAAAATATTGGTATCAGCCTATGCCTTCAAAAGACTGGGAAGATTAGTTGGTCAACAGACCAACAAAACAGCACAACAGTAAAGTGCTCTGTTAAATAATTGAGCATGAGGGCAGCCATGGTTTTAGATTCTTCACTGGGATGCTTTGCTGTCCT
Organism: Turnix velox; assembly: GCA_013400935.1. Classification (NCBI taxonomy): domain Eukaryota; kingdom Metazoa; phylum Chordata; class Aves; order Charadriiformes; family Turnicidae; genus Turnix; species Turnix velox. Next base: position 3,155 of record VZTY01011187.1, read on the forward strand.
CATATGAAAGGGGTCACTGGCCCAGATTCACAGCCAACAAAAGCTATTTACTTGTTTTGAAAGAGATTAAAAGACCTTAGTGCAATATCAATGATGTTTAAATTATTCACTGAAAAACGTGGCCACCAAAAGCCATTGCTGATGGTGAGGAAAGGAAACAGTACGAATTTAGTCTGGAAATTAAAATTGCTATGGAGAACTTCGCTGTGGTTGCTGTAGATGGTGGCAGTAGGGAAGCTATGTGTGGGATCTGCCACTTGAGGTCATCATGTCCTCGGCTCTGGCTGCGAGAGGAGCCAGGAGTATTTTAACTGTGAATGGCTTTGTGAAAGAGAAAGAAGAAAGAGGTCACTTCCTCCCTTTGCCCGAGCAAAACCATTAAACTGATTAGTACCTACTCTACTGAACGAGCTAAATCTCGGTCTGGAAAGAGTGGAATAAAGTAAGCCTTTTTAGATTAAGTGAAAGCCTAGAAAAAGCTGAGCTCGTGGGAGGGGTTTTGACACCAGAAGGTCCTCTGGGCAGCCACCAGCTGTTTCTGTTCTGTGAGTGAATATTAGCAAATGGATAACACTAATCCTGGTGTGTTGGAATAATGATGCTCTTCCAGCCCTGTCTGCAGACCAGGAGCAGTTCTAGTGCTTGAGTCTGCTGGGAAAATAAAGTGGTTTAGGAATTTGACTCCCCAAAGCCATGCTCAGCATTTAATATGCCAAATGTAACCTGAACTTAGTAGGACACCTCTGGTGCTCTGACTGAAATCCAGTGGTGATGACAAGTGTGGATTTCATGCTTGGGAGTAGGTAGTGAAGTGTTTTATTGTGGGGATAAAATGAATGCAATGTATAGAACCTAAAAGCTTAGGCTGTTGTGTTTTAGATGACTCATGTTGTTCTTTGGTCTGGCTCTCACACCTTGAATATAATATCAGTATGAATAAGAATACAGTGCATGCATGTTAGATTAGAATGTAGTCTTTGGTTTCTGCTGACTGCTCTTTCTAGTGTCTTAGGGCATATACTTACTAGATGTACCTCCAGAACATCAAAGTAGTCAGTCCAACTTGCACTATGTGTGTTTGCTGGCTAAAAAACCTGACTGACTTAGAAAATGAGGCACTTTGGTTCCTGAGAGTGATTTACAAAGAAGTTGCCAGGAGTATGTTTCTGTCCTTTGTCCAGATTGTCTTGACCTGCATTTTATGCTTTTCTCTGATTGATTCCCTTCTAAGTTGTTGCAACTTGTCTTTTATAACCACTAAAAACATGATCCTGTCCAAATTGTAACACAGTTGCTAAAGCAAGAATTTTACTTGCACTCGGCCTAGTTGAGGATGTGGCTTCTGCCTCTGTTCTAGCTGGGTATTTTTCCAGTCCTCTTTTCTGCGCTGTCCTCCTGTGTTTGCCTACTTGATTGCTTGGGCTCTTCCTAGCACCTCTTGCTTCTGTGTTGTCTATGGATGTATGACAGCATACTCCTTTTTTTTTTTTTCTCAATAATCATGTTCAGGCTAGATATAAGAAAGAAATTCTTTACAGCAAGAGTAGTGAGACACTGGAACAGGTTGCTCAGAGAGGTTGTGGATGCCCCCTCTCTGAAGGTGTTTTAAAGCCAGGCTGGACAAGGCACTGAGCATCCAGGTCTAGTGGGAGGTGTGCCTGCTCATGTCAGGGGGGTTGGACCTAGGTGATCTTTAAGGTCCCTTCCAACCCAAACTATTCTATGATTTTATGTTCACACTTACCTCCACCAGCTATTGCGGTCTAGAGTGCCCTTGGCTCTGTCCTCTCTGTGGGGTGAGCTTGTGGCCTTTACCCTGCTCCTCTCAGGCTGTACAGTGGCCTCAGGTCATTGACTGCTTTGTTGCAGCAGAGTTTTGAGCTGAATCTGCTTGCGTCTTTTCCGTGCTGCTGTCATCAGAAACAGGACTAGACTTTTAAGGTACCTGTTCCTGGTCTGCTTTGCTGCTTCTTTCATGAGGGTTTACTGTAATGGTCCAGTGTGGTTGAGTAGGTATTGTATGTGTACGTGTCCCTTGTCAACAGTTTCTTAGTAGTCTCTGCTTCATTATCTAGGGAATAGATGTCAACTAACTAAGATTTTGTTTGAGTGGTGTTTCTCTTGCCACAGTCTGATGAGAACTTGTTAAGGTGCCATTTCTGGCCTGCTTTAACTACAAGTCTTGCTGAAGAGTTCTTTAAATGTTCTGATTTTGAAACAGCAGGCTTGCTGTGTGTTGTGACAAAGGAATATAGCTCCATTTTCTGGAAATGAGCAGTTTTGGGTGTTGGAGAGCCTTTTCCTAGGATGGCAGTATGATGCTTGTGGTCTAATTGATGGTTGTTCTATTTGTGACTTCCTGTCTTGTTGAGCATTGTAACATGGACAGGTGATGTCTTTGCTGATGCTGAGATGCTATTGCATGGTGAACTCTAGAAATTACTTCTTATGGTATTTGCCCAGTCTTATGACTGTATCACACACCTGAACTTGCATGATAATGCTAAAATCTTGCTATTTCACTCATTAAAGTAATGGCTTTTCATGCAGGTAGAATTTGTCTGTGTCAGGTATGAGTCACTAACTCTTTCTGTCTGAAAATTTCCTTTTCTCCCAAGGTTGTTCACCCATGATACACTCAAAGTGATAATGCATCTAGGTTTCATGTTTTATTGATGGTCTGCACTTCTCTGTTGCTCTTGAGTGAGGAAAACTTCAGCATCTGTTTGTATTTTTAGCTTTAAATACTGCTGTTAATGTTGCTTCTGGGATTGCCTTTACAAACCAGCGGGAATCATACTGGCAGTAGGTCAGAAAGCAATGCTGAAAATACAGCAATTCTTTGCCTGCTTGCTGTGGGAGATGGACTGAATGTCTCTGGGTCTGTTGAGGTCACTTTGCAGAATCCTCCTTTCAGTTGCTTTTTATCAGGAATTTTGTCTCCTCATTTGTGGATTGTCTTGGAGGCCTTTTTGTCTACCTCTTCTACTCGACTTGGCTGCAGCAGTGAAATGCATAACCTGATTCTTCTTGCCTTGTACAGTTCCACAGGGGATTAGGACAGTGTTTCCTGATGGCTGGAATAGTTCCTTGAATAAGGATCCTGCTTTTCACGAGGAAGTAGATAAGGACTGGAAATTAGACGTAGATACTAGAATACTTGGCCTCTTAATGTGAGTATGTTTTTCACTTCTGCTTTTTGATTTCAGGGTGGCATATTTTGGGGTATTTGTCAATGTTTTACTGAAAGTCTTTATGCCCTCTCTTCTAGGGCAGCAATGTGTTCCTTGAACAAGGCAAGTACCTTGATTTTTTTCAAGCGTTACTGTATACAAAGTGTCTGCTTTGCCCCCCTCCTTTTATTTGAAATAGAAGGCTTTATTTCTTTAATTTTCGTCTCCTGTGGCCAACTCAGTGTATTGATTTCAAGGCAAGAAAGCCTAATGGTTAAGGTTAATGTTATCAGCAAGGTTTTTTCTTAACATCCTGCCTTTCTGCTATCTTTCTCAGATTTGTGAATCCCATTAACTTGACGAACCGTTAATGTGTTTAAGTCACACTCGGAACAAGGCATTAGGACTTGCTGTATGGATGGTTCAGGAGGATGGAAGGAGCTAGAGGAAGGTTCTTAGTGGTTTTCAAAGTGAGACACTTGAGACAGACCTTAAGGGAAAGAAAATCTGTTATGGACGTGGACATAATTAATGTGTAGAAATAACATGATATAGGATGTAGACAGATAACCAGTGAATATATTTTTTTTTACCCAAGGAGCACTAGCAGAAGCCAGGATGTGATTTCAGTAAACTATGCTTAATGCTGCAAAAAATAGGCATATGGAAAATTTAAAAGGTAGAAGTACTTGCATGGCAGTTGTCAAAAGGGAACTTCACTTGAAATTTCTACAAATTGTGATTTCTACAAACTTTTGTCAGTGGAGTCAGACTATAAATTTAAGGCCGGTGGGTGATGAGATACAGCTTCAAAACACTGTACGAGTTGAAGAATAACTTGTAGTTTTGGTGCAGTGGAAGTAAAGTGATTAATATAAAGGCTGGTAGCCATTTAATAAGAAGAAGCTGAATGCAAAGGAGAGGAAAATTAAGCCTGTAGTGTGTGATGTTGGCTATCACAAAGGATGAACGTGAAAATTAATGTGGTTTGGACTGAATTTAAAAAAGCTAACATGAGAAACATGCTAGGTTTAGAATGTTTTGTGACTGAGCCAATATTTGTCCTGATGTATTTTGTCATCATGGTATTCAGCAAATCCTGTGTTCTCTCTAAGGTAGAGCCTTGCTTGTGCTAGGCCAGCTATTTCATGTTTTGATTACCATTTAAGAATCTGTTGGCCTAGAGAGGCAACTTCTTTGTTAATATCACAGAGAATGACAAATAGTCCAGGGACAATCCTGCTACAAGAGCTGCCTTTTCAATCCCACTAGCTTGAGGGCTGGACAGATGCTGGAGAGGGAGATACTCATATGGTAGAGCTGATTCTCTTCTCACTGATGGGGCTTCTATCATCTTATTCCTCTGGCAGGACATGAGAGAGAACGAGATGCCCTGGAGTAAACCTTTGGCCTGTATTCATTATTGAAGCTTCCTTTCAAAATAGTTTCACAGAAAACAAACCAAGAACCAGATCATAAATAGGAAATAGGGTTGCTTTTTGCCTTTGCAGAAAACAGAAACCCAGGTGTTTGTCTCTTTCTGAAGTAGGCTGTTGCTAAAGGGAATCCATTAAGATCTCTTCAGCTTGCAAAATACATAGAGAGTCCTAGGACTCAGAGTTTAGGGCTAGCAGGGCTTATTCCATCAGCAGTAAAACACTCCTTCTGTCCAGAGGTAAACTCTGTGCTATAGACACTCATTTAGAAGAGCAGCAGCATTTAATCAACTTGCTTCTGCTTTGCATGAGGGATAGGAGAGGAGAAGTTAATCTGCAGGATTGTATTTTTCTGTCCTTTAGCAGACAAAAAGAAGGTTCTTGTCTTTTTTTGAGAGGTCCATGATGGCTGGCACATCCAGAACTTGTGGACTAACAGTTATTAATGCTGATTTAGACTCCTTTTATAGGTCAGAGATGCTGTTCTGGAACTAATGTGAGCCCTGAGAGAAGGCTTGCTTTCTCTGTTATATTTGACAAATCCTTTGGTCTTTGTCCTCAGGAATCTGCAGATTGCATCTTGCACTTAGTGCAGTGGGCATTTACAACTAGTTTGGTGTTTTATGGAGGAAATTCCAGCTGTGCAAAAAGTGGTGGAATTTGTAGATCTTTTTACTGCAAGTCTGTAAAATTAAATGAGCCATTAAACTAAAATTGGAAAAGTAAATAATTTCAGCATCTCTTATCCTAATGCCTCAAAGGTGTTCTAAGTGACACTGAAGTTCAAGTAAACCCCTTGTAGCACCCACAAGCTACCTCTAGTTTATTGTGAGTTACCTTGCACACCAGACATGGCAACACAATGTGTTTTGGACTTGAAGCTTTGGACTACACTGCTTGCTTTATTGAAATGAGTGTGGAAAGAGTGAGTGAGTGTGTGAGAGAACAGACAATGACCTGAACAAAGCAGAACATGGCATGTAACACACTGGGAGAATGCATTAGGCAAGGACTAGACTGAGTAGTTTATGGATTGTAGAAGGAACTTGTTTGATGGAACTTCACTTCCAGGTCTGGAAGTAAAATTCTGGAAGGTCTCTTCAGCTGTGAGGTCTTCTGTGGTTGCAAAAGAAAAGAAGTATAAAAATCAGCCTGCTTTTCTGTAGAAGACAACAGTACAAATGAAAAAAAAGTGATGTGCTTGAAGAACTGTTACAGTTCATCAAGTTGACATCCCCCAGATGATAGAAGAGTGCAGCTTAAGGTAATCCCAGTGCTGCTCCAACTAGAATGGTCTCTACTGCTAAGCTCTGTTAACCTGAGATGTTGCCAAAGCTTCAGCATTCAGGAATCGGGTAGATGCTGGTTTAGCTCCTGTATGAGAGACAATCGAAGGGGCAGCAGTGGGTGAAAGAAAATGGAGGAGTAAGTCCCTTGAGGAAGTTCAATCTCCTTGCTTTTTTTCTCTCTCTGTATTGCGTAGAATGTTTGAATGCCCTAGACTAGCTCCCCAGGGAAGTGTTATGTGTTTTGCTTCTTTTAGATGATACTGAAGGGTGAAGGGCATGTGCTCTAAGACGTCAAGGATGATGCTCTGCCATACCAGTTCCAGATCTAGACACTGAAGATGATGGGGTGAGGCTAGCACGGGAGAGTAATACGAGTGGAAAGAAGCAATTTTAAAGAGCCTGGATACTCCAGTGGTGGAGGCAGGGACAGGTGCTTTCATCCCTGATAGTCTTTGAAGAAAAGCCACTTTGAAAGACATCTACTGATACTTTTTCTCTGCCAAATAAACATAGGTTAAAGAATGAAGAAAACCATTATAGAACTATCAGACTGTTCTGTCTTTTGTCTTCTGCTGGGACATGATGGAAGAGAGCTTCCTGACTGTGCAGGTTTTGCTTGGGAAGACTCAACTAAGTTCTTGTAGCAAGAGTTTCTTTGGAGGTTCCTTCCAACCCTATGATTCTATCTATGATGTTCACACGACAAGCCCTTTGCTGGCCTAAAGTAAAATGTGGCTGTATGGGCACTTTGCTCTTAGCATAGATCTGGCCTCAGTGTAAAGGTCTGGACAGAGCACTTTTTATTTGAACTAGGTCTTAGTTAAGGACATGCTGTGAGAGAACGAGAGGTTTGTCGTTATTTTTTTCCTGGTATTATAATGTATTGTCACAGAGGTGCTCATCAGGTTAGTGTGTGTGGTTTGGTTTGCTTTTTTATTTCAGGAGGAGGATGTGATCAGAAAGGACTTGGAAAAGAGACCCAAACTTGACAGCTCTTACTGCTTTTTCATACCTTTAATGTGGTGGGGTGTGAAGGAAAGTCATCTCTAATCCAGCCAAGCACGGCTGACTCCAAACTCTTTGTTTGCTTGAGATATGCAGATGAGTTCTCTGTAAATGTTTAATGAAGGGGCTTTGGGTTGCGGTTGGCTGACTCATACAATTTAAAGTACTTGTGTTGTGCTTTGGACAGGAGTTAGGTTCTTCCCCAGAAGAACAGTCGAATTTGGAATTGACAAAGGCACGGAAACTATGTCTGCTTCCAATAAAACTCCCTGCCAGGCACAGAAGGAAAAAGACCTGCCTTCAAACTCTAAGCCATGAACCTGCTTCATGGTATCAGCCTTGCCATTTTGCTTTCCTTTGTGCTGCTAATGTTGCTAAGAAATGACCAGAACATTGCCTCCATGCAAAACCAGTGTGTTCTCTGGCATAATTTTGCCCCTCTGCTTGGCTCTGGTGAAGCCCCACCTGGAGTATTTGTGTGCAGTTCTGGAACCCTCAGCATAAGAAGGACAAGAAGATGATCAAAGGGCTGGAGCCACCTCCCTTATGAGGAGAGGCTGAAGGAGTTGGGGTTGTTCAGCCTGGAGAAGAGAAGGCTCAGGAGGGACCTCATAGGAGCTTATCAATACCTGAAGGGAGGCTGGGGTAGGACTTTTTAATAGATATGTTATGGAAGGACTGGGAATAATGGATGTAAATTGGATGGGGGGAGATTCAGGTTGGAGATAAGGAAGAAATTCTTTACACAAGGGTGGTGAGACACTGGAACAGGTTGCCCAGAGAGGTTGTCCCCTCCCTGAAGGTGTTTAAGGCCAGGCTGGACAAGGAATGAGCAACCTGATTTAGTGGGAGGTGTCCCTGCCCATGGCAGGGGGGTTGGAACTAAATGATCTTTAAGGTACCTTCCAATCCAAACCATTCTCTGATTCTATGATTTTCATGGAATTGTATCTGTTAAGAAGTTTAAATTTTCCTTGTCTTTTTTGTCACAAAAGTGGCCTTTCTAATTTTTCTGTAACTCCTGAGTTCTTCAGAGTATTTGCTGTGTTCCATGACCTGTTTGCTTTGCTTGGACACCTTCATGGAATCTGACTTTCTGAGATCAAAGGGATTCTGTTTAGTGGTCTTCAGTCGGGAGTCTTCGAAGAGCCCTTGCTCACATGATTTTTCTTCTTCTTTTTCCTTGCTACAGATAAAATGGTGTAATTGCATCTCCAGTAACTCTCCATTGATCCTACTAGGTGTCTAGGTACCAGCTAGAAAGTAGCAAAAAGGGCTTCCTTCTTCCACTGTGTCTTCATCAAGTTTACCATGTAATTTGAGGCTCGGCGGCCATCTCATGTTTTTAAATTATTTATTCTTGGGTTTATTTTCTGTAGTGATTTGGGAAAGCTGATTAGAATTTTTTTTTTTTTTCCTCTCNGGGATTCTGTCTGGTGGTCTTCAGTCAGGAGTCTTCGAAGAGCCCTTGCTCACAAGATTTGTTTTTCTTCTTCTTTTTCCTTCCTACAGATAAAACGGTGTAATTGCATCTCCAGTAACTCTCCATTGATCCCACTAGGTGTCTAGGTACCAGCTAGAAAGTAGCAAAAAGGGCTTCCTTCTTCCACTGTGTCTTCATCAAGTTTACCATGTAATTTGAGGCTCAGCGGCCATCTCATGTTTTTAAATTATTTATTCTTGGGTTTATTTTCTGTAGTGATTTGGGAAAGCTGATTAGAATTTTTTTTTTTCCTCTCAGTCAATGAACAGTTCTCATCCTTTCCCATCATTGAGGCAGGTGACTGGAAAAGGGCAAAGATTTCACAACTTTTTGAAGCCAAGTTTATTCTTTCCTCTCTGAGAGCTCTCTAACACTCTCCTTACCTGCCTTGGAAGAAAAATGCAGCCTGTGTTAACATTTCTGTCTCTGACACCTCCTAACCCAGCACCCTCCAGGATCATTCTTTACTGTTACTGAAGGATTGTATATGATTTGACTTAATCCCGTGCCCCTTTTTTGGGGGGGATATCGTCTAATTTGCTTCATGCCTCTTCGTGGGCACTCATTGTCTGTCTAGTTGGGAATGCTTGGATTTGCAAAGGAGCTGAGCATGTAAGGTTGAGTCGCCAGGGCTTTAAGAAATGCTTCCTGCCTGGTGATTCCTGTTAAGCCCCAGACAGATCTGGCTGCATTCTGTGTAGAACTTGGGTTGCAAATTCTAGGTATTTTTGAATTTATGGAAAAAGAGTGCTGGAGTGTGTAGTCAGACAGTGATTCTAAATGTGGAATATTTGCTATGTAACAACACGCAGTGTAGTTACCGCTCAGCAATCACAATAGTGTGGTTTCAGTTTTTGCTGTGTCTTTTCTGGTTGCTCTTCCTGTAGTCTCTGTGTTGTGTTTTGTGTTTCTTACAGAGAAGGATTCTCTGAACATCTCCTCATCAGTCACAGATGACTGAGAAGTAGTGCATGTCCCAGTGCTGAGGTAGAAGAACACTTGGGCCAGCACTCTGATGAGTAGAGACAGTTTCATGCTCTAGTTTTGGAAGGGAGTTAGTTTGGGGTGCCAGCACAGTAGGAAAATCACGTCTATACACCCCAGGACATTGCAGGAGGAGATAACTGAAGCAGGGTTGTCCTGGTGATGTTTAGAGGTTCTGGGTTTATCAGATGGAGTTTGAGGTATGCCAAGGTGGAAGAAGAAAGGAAAGCAAGATAAGCTGTTTACTGCAGGCCAGTGGAGGGCGTCAGTCATACCCTGGGCTCTTTGCAACTGCCCTGCAGTTGTGAATGTCTTTGTGTGGAGAAAAACCACCAGAGTGTGCTCTGGGTGGTGTATTTAGGCTGACTCCTGAAAATCAATTCCATACTGATCCTTCTGAAGATTGTCCTTGCTGCTTCTGGATTTCCCAGATCTAGCCACAGGTTATGAAGTGTTGGATGTATGCACACGAGTGTTGTTCCAACCAGCTGCTGTGATTTTAGGCACCACCTACTTACTTCTCCCTCTCTCCAGTGAGCATACTGACCAATCTGATACTTTAATGATGGCCATGGCTCCATGCCTTGGTCTCCCTGGTCTCTCCTGAAGGTATAGAGGCATAGATGGATTTCATCCATCGCCCTGAGAGTCCTTCCTTTTCCTGCTTGTGAAGAAAGGGGATCTTTGAGTGGCATTTGCTGTACAAAGTCTGAGCAGAACCCCGGTGCTTGTAATATAATAATGATCCATCTGCATTCATCAGGTCCCACATTTGCTTGTTTTGGCTACAGAGAGGAAAAAAACCTCTTCTTGTTGCTCTGTGATAATAAGCTGCTCTGGTGTCCTGGTGGGAATCCACCTCCAGCAATGCCCCAGGCACTGCACAGCTAATTGCAAAGAATTTTAAGCTGAAGACTGCTGACTTGCTGACTGTTTCACCTAGCAACTAAAAGCCCCTTACTCCCTCCCCTCCCCC
>VZTY01011189.1:901-24799 GCA_013400935.1 Turnix velox
CTCTTAGCACTGGTGTTTGGCCCTGAAGGTAAAAAAGAAAACTGATGCAGGTGCTGTCTCTGTTGGGGACAGGATTTATTTAAGTCACAGCCGGCTCTGGCTGTAGGTTTCAAGATCTGGGTGTTTTCAACGAGACCCGGGCACTTGCCCCAAGATGCCAACATTTCACACCGTAGACGGGACATCCCTTGGGAATTAGGAAGTTTGCTGAAGAGTTTTGGTTCTTCCTTGATTGCTGTGAACCCAAGAAATCCTCAGCCCTTCCTTTCCTCCCGCAGCCACTGGGGCAGGGCATAGATTCTGCTGGGGAATCACGGAATGACAGGGATTTGTAGGGACCTCAAGAGATCATCTAATCCAATCCCCCTGCCGGAGCAGGAACACCAGATCAGGTCACACAGGAAGGAGTCCAGGCAGGGTTTGAATGTCTCCAGAGAAGGAGACCTCACACCCTCTCTGGGCAGCCTGGGACACTGTTCTGTCACCCTCACCCTGACAAAGTTTTTCCTCCTATTTCTGTGTTCCAGCTTGCACCCATTGCCTCTTGTCCTGTCACTGGTTGTCACAGAAAAGAACCTGGCTCCATCCTCCTGACACAGACTGGGTATTTCATATTGCTGCTGGGATCAGTGCTGGCTCTTTAGTGTTACTAAAGATAATAAATCAGTCTTCTTCTATTAAATCCATTTATATTTCAGCCCTTGGGTTTCCTTGCTTTTTTCCTGATTCCCCTTCCCAGGTGGGGAGAGATCGTGGTGTCAGAGAAAAATCACCAAAAAAGACAATAAATTGTGGGTTTCTCAAACCATAACACCCCACTCATCCCACACTGCTGGGGGCAATGGCTGTGTCCCCCAGGAAGGTCCCTTCTCCAAGTTGCTGTCAGCAGCAGCTTTTCTGCCTGCAGCTTTCAGTCCAAGGCTTCCAGATCCTACTGGGCTTTTAGAAGGTGCTGTTTTCTGTTAAATCCCACAGCATTTAAAAGCTATTTAATGTCTGGGCTGCTCCCCACTGAATTGTAAATAATTTTTTTCCAGCACTAAAATTGTTTACTAACATTTTATTGAAGCCTTACTTGCCAAGCAGGGGGATCCAGCTTGGAACAGAGTGGCAAGCAGCAGTGGGCTCTTCTTTGTGGGCCTGCAAAATTCAGAGTGGAACATTATGCAGTCTGGGAGCAAAACTTCTTCTTCCCTTTTTCTCATTGTCTTATTTGCCCTGCTCCTATTTTCTACCCCAATTCCATGCCCAACCCCTGGCTGCTGTTGGAGCTGGGAGGGAGAAAGCACCAAACTGTCTAAAACTCTAAAATAAGGTATCACTAAAACTAAAACTCAGGTATCACATCCTGAGGCCAGACATTTGGCAGGGTTCCAAGGAAGTTTTGGGCACTGCAGGTGGGGACCTCAGCCTGGGGATCCTTGTCACCAAGACAAATTCTGCTTTTGGTTCCCTATTTTATCCCAATTTGGTGCCTTTTTTGTCTAACCAGAAGCGGTGGCAGCTTGAAGATGCTTTTCACCACCCAGTGGCTCTGGTGATAATGAAGGATGTTCTTCTGCTTGTGGACAGGGCAGGTGCCAGTGTGGGGTGTGTTTGGAGCAGGTAGAGGGAGGTATTGCCCCATACACCATCCCAAATCCCTGCCCTCACTCCTTAAAGGCATTTCTGGGGTGCTCTGGGAGCAGGTAAGCAGCTCATGGTCCTCCAAAGGATAAACCCATCCAGGATCCCCATGATACTGCAGGAAGAAGGATGGAAGAACCCTGAAATACTGTTTTCCAGGAGAGGATGGCCTGAAATTAAGAAGTTTGAGTGTATTGCACAATGCATATGACAAATTTCTGCCTGATTAAAAAGCCTGTGCTTGAGGAAGTGCAGAAGATGCTGAACATGTGCACAGCACACTAAAGAAAAGGCAGATGGGGCTGGACCCTGTTGGGTGCCACAATCTGCTATTGGTCCCACAAAGGGGTGACACCCAAAGGATGAGCAAACTCTTCCACTGTTCCTGGTGCAGAGTAAGGAAGGATTGTGCTCCCTTGGGTTATTTTTCTCCTGTGAAAAGCAGAGACCAGCGTTCAGAGACACAAACCGTGGCAGCTGGGGCAGTGGCAGAGAAGTAGCAGGGCTGCAACACCACACTGGGAAATGATAGAGTCAGCAGAGCTGCCCTAATGGGAAAATGAGCTCGTCCTCATATGGTGTTGATTTAGTGCTCCAATATGAAGAATAGGGGAAAGGGAGGAAAATTACTCCGAATAAACCTCAAACCCCCACGAGTTTAAAAAGGAGTTCTGTGTAAACAATCTGTTTTTACCCTGAGAAGTGAGCAAACTCCTCCAGCTGCCCCTTGGGGACTGCAACTGATTTCATTCTGGCCAACAAGAAACAAAGTCTCCAACTCCACTAAGCCCCATCTTGTGGAATCTTAAACATCTGAGCAGCTCAGTGTTGTTTTGTAAAAATGCTGGTGAAGACAAAGAAAACTAAAGCACAGTTCAGGATGACACCACTCAGCCTTTCCCCACAAAAGTTTTTATGATGTTTTTACCCTTGGAGGCACCTGATCAGCCTCCAGAAGTGTGGGACAGCATCGACTTTGAAAGCTTTTGAAGCTTCCTCAATCTTTTCTGCAGGCTGTGTGTTTGGGATGCTGTGGGAGCTGCCCTTGCTGGGGGATGCTGCAGACTGCAGACACCTTCCACGTCCTGTGGCTGCAGAAATTAAACACCCTTTGCAAGCAGGGCTGGTGCCTAAAGGAATAATGAAGCAAATTTGGCTTTTAGAGATCTGAATCCCACAAACACAGCTCAGAATCAAGCTCCAGGACACGAAACTAAAGCAGGTTCCCTGAGTGATGTGACTCAGGATCTTCTTTGGGTCAGGGTAACTCTGTGATCCCTTGGGGCTGTGCATCTTAATCATAGAATCGTAGAATAGTTTGGGTTGGAAGGGACCTTAAAGATCATGGAGTTCCAACCCCCCTGCCATAGGCAAAGACACCTCCCTTGTCCAGCCTGGCCAGAGAGGGGGCATCCACAACCTCTCTGGGCAACCTCTTCCAGTGTTTCACTACCCTCACCCTAAAGAATTGCTTTCTCCCCCTTCCAATTTACATCTGTTATTTCTAGTTCTCCCATCACATACCTTATTAAAAAGTCCTACCCCTGCCTTTCTGTAGCCCCCAAAAGGAATATTGAGAAGCTAATCTGAGGTCCCCCCTGAGCCTTCTCTTCACCAAGCTGAACAACCCCAACTCCTTCAGCCTGTCTTCATAAGAAAGTTGCTCCAGCCAAGCTTGGGCTGAATTATTTTTTGCAAACCACTGTGTTAAAAATGGGACAGAAAGGGAAGGGTGCCTTGAAACACTCTGTGACCAAGGGTGTCAGCTGCCAGGTCAGCCTGCTTGGGGAAATGTGGGGGTTCTGCTAAAAACCCTCCATAAAACTGAAGCCCATTGAGAGTTCTGAGCCACCAGCAGCGTGTGGGGTTTGAATCCCCCACAATGAATCCCCTCAGCAAAGGCACAGGCAGACCTGTTCTTGGGGAAGAAGTAATTAGAAGAGATCCCAGACCATTAACTTCATTAGTGCAGCCATGATTAATTGCAGCAGCAGCGTGGAGCATCACCAGGGAGAATGGATGTGGGATCATCTCAGCCCATCAGCAATTTCCCACCTCAAGGAACTGCTCTCAATAGCTGCAAAGGGAACTGAAATTAATTTCCAGGTAAATCCTAAAGCAAATAGTTCAAGTCTGCACTAGGGAAAGGATCCACAGAGCTTGGGAGGCAAGTGCTGAGGCTGGCTCAGCTCTGGGCAGAGCTGGTTCCTCCTGTGTGATGCTGAAGATGGCAGCATGGACCAGCAAAAGCCACCCAGCTGCAACAAACCTCCTTGTATAAGAAAATCATGAGTTTATAGGATTTTTAAATTTGTTTTGTTAGAGGCTAGGAGCAAAAAAACCCCAAAGCTCACAACTCTGGGCTCGTAAACCTTGAGAAGAGTCATGTCCATGCATGCACAGATGCTAGTGATGCTTCTGGCCTGTAAAGCAATCAGGAAGGCAATTAGGCACAGAACAAGTGGCATGTGGCCTGCCAGAGCAGTGTGGGAAATTGTCATTCTGCAAAATTTAGGGAGAATATGGTTTAGGCTTGGAATTGGTGATGGTTTTTTTCCACCCCTTTTTTTTGTTTTAATGGGGCACCAGGTTCAAACCTTCCCAGGACAGGTGTTGGGGCTATACCCACCCGTGGTGGTCATGGGAGGCACAGAGATGGAGAAGGGTGGGTGTAGGGCTAAAGAAATGAGGAGCAATGCTGGAGAGGGAAGGAGAAGCACAGCCAAGGAACACTCAGAGCATCCCTCCCAGCCCTGCACTGCTCAGCACCTGCCTGCTCATTACAGAGAGGGAGAAGAAGAGGGAGAAAAAAATGCAAGTCAGGCAGTAATCTCCCTGACATGAAGCCATCCTCCTAATTATCTCTGATTGGGGTTTTTTTTTTGACAAAGCAGGAGGGAGGGAGAGCAGCTCTGCTCACTGAAGTGGGAAGCAGGAGGCTCTGGGTGGAAATGTGGGTGCTGAGGGAGCCACAGCAGCACAGGACAGGAGCAAAGGTGAGGAGCATAGGATGGGAAGGAACCCAAAAGGCTTCTCTCACCCCACCAGATGCAGGGGGGCCAGGGGGTGCCCCTCACATTGTTCCCAGATCTGTCTGGGGCCACAGGATATCCTAGAAGAGCCACAGTATGTGTGTGTGTGTGTTGGGGGGACACTGGATTGAGCCCTTCACCAACATGATGCTGGATTTATGTCATCTTGTCCCCAAGAAGAGTTGTGCATGAATGATGGTGGGACTGTGAGGGTGGTGAGACACTGGAACAGGTTTCCCAGAAGGTTGTGGATGCCCCCTCAATCCCTGGAGGTGTTTAAGGCCAGGCTGGATGAGGCACTGAGCAAACTGGTGTGGTGGGAGGTGTCCCTGCCTATGGCAGGGGGGTTGGAACTAGATGATCTCGAAGGTCCCTTCCAACCCAAACTATTCTGTGATTCTATGTGGAGGTAGGAAATAGGTTTAATTTGCTCTCACCTGTTGAAAAGTTGAACTGGAGCACTGTGTGTGGGGATTGTGTTCTGTGGGTGCTGAGCAAAGGGCTTGGGTGGAAAAACATCAGTCAGCAGGCAGCCAGCTGGAGGCAAGGAAGTTCCCCAAGGTCTGATAAGCTCCAGGAACACAATGATCCCACTCTATCTGCCCCATTGATAAAGCAGGGCTGGCTGGCGCCTGCTTCACCCCAGCAAGGCCACCCTGGTGGCCTCCAGGTCCCCACATGATCTTCTGCCTCACCCATGGGTGCCTGGCAGCCATCAGGTCATAGATGGAGCTGCTTGCATCACATCTAACCTTGGTGTCCTGACCTCCTCCCCATATGGGGCTGATAAAAATAAGCAGCAAAGGTGAGTCCATCATGGCTTTGCACCACATCCCTTTTGTACTTGGGCTGAGGTGGCCATGCTCTCTTCCTGAGGGACCCTGGGAGGGGAGGAGGGGATCTGCCATCCCAGTTACCCACCAGTTAGAGCTAGAAAAGCTCAACCAGTGGATCAGACTAGGCTTGGTTTCCTCCCATCTGCTTTCCCAGCAATGGGGGACTGCTCAGAGCGATCCTGCCACCGATTCCCCTGATGATCTTGGTCACATCCCTGCACCCTCACTGCCCCATAAACCAAGGGACACCTTGGATTGCACCATCAGGTGGGAAATCCTGTGAGCTCTGCCCTCACCACCTGCGTGGATTCCTCTGGGGCTGTTTTTGTGGGTTTGGGCTTTTTATCAAGGTTGGCAGCAGGTGGATGGGGGAGGATGGTGACCCCATGCTCATCCCATCATGTCAGCCTCCACGAATCTGAAAAGAAAACCCACCATGCTGTGACTCAAAAAACACCCTCTCAATCCCATCAGCAGCTCCCAGTGCTCCCAGTTCCATGTTGCTCTGAGCATCAGTGACACCAGGATGTCACTGGTCCCTCTCAACATCATCAGGCCATGTGGCATCCTGCTCCAGGGATGATATTCCTCAGGTCTTTGTCTGTCTCTGTCACACTGATTGACACCACTGAGAGGTCTCCAATACTCAAAAAGCCCCAAGGAGCACCAGAAGTAGGTATTTTCATACCCTCTAAGTGATTACTCCCTTGCTCCTGTATTACATTTGCACCCTGACTATATGGGTGGGGCAGCAGCACCCAAGAACAGGTTTCTCCAGATCATGAGCCAAGAAAAACCATCTCAAAAGGTGTCTCTTTTGGGGGAAATGGAGATATAAAAAGTTCTGTTTGGCTTCATATGGGAAAAGGGCAACTGAAACAGGTGAAACATTTCACTTTGGAGCCTGAATTATTTCTCAAGATTGTTCTGGGCTACATTTGGTGAGGAAATGTCAGCACAGAAGAAGTGTAAAATCCTTCTGGGAAAGAGTCTGACTTGGGGGAAAAAAACAGAATTTTTAAATTTTTTTTTTTCCTCCCCTTTCTGAAAAATGTGATGAAAAAAACAGAAGCTCGGGAAAGGTTTGACTTGCCATGACTCTGAAAAGAAAACCCACCATGCTGTGACTCAAAAAACACCCTCTCAATCCCATCAGTGCTCCCAGTTCCATGTTTCCCTGAGCATCACCAATGGCCAAGATGTCATTGGTCCTTCTCAACATCACCTGGCGATGTGGCATCAGCCCCATAATGGGGATAATACCCAGCTTTTAAGGGATGAAGGGTGCTGGGCAGAGGAGGAGCTGGTCCTGGCTGCTGGAGTGATTCCTCCTCAGCATCTGTCGGGCAGATTAATGCCTGAGCAGGCTGTGGGCCAGCTGCCAGCTGCATTTTTAATAATCAGATGCTTTGTGCATCAGAAATGGAGTTGTCTCCTTGAAAAAAAAAATAAAATTAATAAGCTGACATGAAGCAGCTCATTTGCTGGGGATGGCAGAGGTGGTGACAAGCTCAATTCATGCTGACACCCCCAAACCCTCTGCCAAGCTGCAGCATCCCTCATGGTGGTCACAGCTGGACCAGGAGGGTGAGGAGGGGCTGTGCAACCAGCAGAGCTTGTGGAAAAATGTAAGTAAGGCCCCATGCTGGTGCTGTCAAGGTCTTGCAGATAAAAAAAGGGCAAATTCCTGCCTTCCAATGAAGGGGATAGGCTGAGTTTGAGTTTCAGGGCCAGAAGAAAATGTGCCAGTGTCATGTCTCCCAGTATATAGTTGTGGCTGAGGTGGCATTACTGGGAGAAGTGTCATCCCAAGCCTCATCAGTGACATCAGCAAAGTCCAGAGTTTGTGATAAGGTGGAAAATGGTTCTTTTCCATCTGAGTTTGTGGTAAGGTGAAAAATGGTTCTTTCCCATCTGAGTTTGTGGTAAGTTGGAAAATGGTTCTTTTCCATCTGCCAGCGCTCAACACCCTGATGCTGCCACAAAATCCTGGAGTTTCCACTCCATTTTCCTTCACCTGCCTGGAAAAGGAACTGTTCCAGAAAGACATTACAGATGCATTAAGGTGCAGTCTCCTCTCCCCACATCATCAATCCTAATACCATGGGATGCTGTGCTGCTGGTGGTGAGTGCCAGGGAGCAGAGGGCATAACCCTGTGAACTCTGCACAGCCCAAGGGGACCAGAGGGGCTCAGTCACCTCTTGAAGTCTCATTGGGGCTGGCAGCCCCAACCAGCTGCCAACCATCCTCATCTCATTCTCCTGGAGGTTTGCTTGGCTCCAGCCCAGTATTAAATTGGAGCTTAAGAGCCCAGAGAGGCTGGGCAGGATGGCTGCATTATTAATGGGGCTGAGGCAGAGCTTGATGCTTGTGGTCCCAAAATAGGCTGCTGGGGAGAGGGGATGCCTGAATTAGGGCTGCCCTTAGGAGGGAGCTCCCTAAAAAGGCAGTGAGGGTAGGGAGCAGGATGCTCCAGGAGCTGAGGTGGGCACAAGGCATTGTCCTGTCCCTGACCTGGGGCAGCAGCAAATGGCAGCTCTTCAGCGTCACAGTGAAAACACGTTTCTCCTCCCTGGCATTACACAAAGGCTCCTACTGGCGACCCAAGCTGACCCCTATAAGAGGATTACTGGGCTATTAGGGGATTGGGACCGTGGAGAGGATGTTTGGAGAAATTTGCTCTCCCATCCCTTGGGAAAGGATGCTTGTTGTCCCCCCTGGGAGCCACGGGTGATGCTCCCATCCCTCTCCTCTCTCAGCCAAAAGCCATCAGCAGAGGTGAGGATGACCACAAGGTGAAGACACCCCATTAGGCCTTGGATGGGCTCATGGGGGTGATTTGCTGGGGCTGGGATTTGCACTGGGCAGTCCCAAGCCTACACACACCTGTGAGAGGGGACACAGCTGGCTCACCAGGAAAAGCTCCTTCTTCCCCACTGCTGGAAGGATCCCAAAGACTTACATTTATTTAACCTGAAAACGTAGCAGGGTGGAAAGAAATCCAGGAGTGGGATCGACAGCAAAATCCCATTATTTGCCATGAAATATGCATGGGCCATAACTGGGAGGGCAGAGCGGGGCTTTGGCCACCCCCATCTGAGCATCCCTGTCCCCAAAGAGGGCTGGTGGCTCCCTAGGTCCCCATTTCATGTGCCAAGGCACAGAACAAAGCCCTCCTCATGCTGTGAGGAGCAGCCCCATGCCATACTGTGGTGCTTATCAGGCTGGCAGCAGCAGAATGTGCCTAAATATACTCACAAGTACTTGTAATTCAGGGAACAAGTGGCAGCCACGCTGCCTCTGCTGCTTGCCAAAAGGTCCTTTGCACTTCTTTCCCCCTTCAATCCCTGTGTTGACTTGATATTCGGACATCTGGGAGTATTTTGCCATCCAGCTCCAGAGGGGAAATTCCAGGTTAATGAATTTTCACTCACTTTGGCTCCTGCCCTGGTTCCCATCGTGTTCTCCCGCTCTCATGAGGGCAAAACTGGAGCCCCGAAGCTGTAAAACATGGTGAAAATTTCCTGATGTATGGAAAACCCTTGGAAAGGATGAAGGTGCTCCAGAGTGGGGCTTAATTATAGCTCAAATTATTTGGTTGGTGGCTGCAGGAGCTTGTGAGGGCTCTGCAAGTGTGAGAAACAGGATGTGAGGATACAGAAATGAGGTACCCCCATTACCCAGCAGCCTCCTGCCCTGAAAGCAGGGTGGGGCTTTCAAAAACCCAGGTGATGGGGGGTGTTTTGTCCCAAAAGTGGGTGCTGAGGGGTTCTCCTGTCCAAAAGGAGGGTGCTGGAGTGGTCTTGTGCCCTGAAAGCAGGGTGCTTCTTCCCCAAAATCCAGGTGATGGGGGGTGTTTTGTCCCAAAAGTGGGTGCTGAGGTGTTCCCCTGACCAAAAAGAGGGTGCTGGAGTGGTCTTGTACCCTCAAAGCAGGGTGCTTCTTCCTCAAAATCCAGGTGATGGGGGGTGTTTTGTCCCAAAAGTGGGTGCTGAGGGGCTCTCCTGCCCAAAACGAGGGTGCTGGAGTGGCCTTTTGCCCTCAAAGCAGGGTATTGGGGGTTCACCCACTCCAAAAGCAGGTTCCTAGGGATTCACCTGCCTTGAAAGCAGGCTGCTGGGAGGTTCTGTGGGGTTTGCAGCCGTGCTTCTTGCCAGGAGATGGTGCTGGCTCTTCTGCAGAGCCACCTGTGGGAAAGTTGGGGGCTTGGGTCACCACCTGCTGCTCCCCCCCAGCTCTGCACCCCTGCACAGTGAAGTCTGTATCATTTATCACCCCTTTTCAAGTTGTGCCCTGGCATCAGGCTCAGCCACATCTCCTTCCCTCCCTCCTCCCAGCCTACCCCGGCAGGATTCTGCACTGCCAAAGCACTTGCTGGGATCAAACAGACCCAACCCAAGACCAAAGAGGGGAGGTTTCACCCCAAAAGTAGCTACATCAGCTCAGTGCATCCTGGGAGCACCTCTGCACATAGATGCACATTTAAAATCAGTAAATTGCTAATTACCTCCAGCAACAAGGAAACCCAGTGCTCGTAGTGAGGATGTGCTTTAAAGTGATGTTTTACACAACATAAAAGGATCATTTTATAATTAGCTGTCTTCTAAACCCTGCCCTATTGAAATTATAATATTAAGCCATACAGCTTTTTAAGTATCATCTCAAAGTTGATTAGTTTTGTATCACTTAAGAGCAGGCCATTGAAATAATCATCAGCAGATCTTTTTCACAGAAACGTTAACATTAGATTTTTTTTTTTTTTAAATTATTTTTCCCCCCTGGTAATTATTTTAGCTTTGCTTACAGGAAAAAAAAAATTAAAAAAAGAAAAAAAAGATTGCTGAAGCAATTTTCCCACAAGGTTGAGTTTAAAATAGTGCTGTGATTAACACCTGGAGCATCCTTTGGTGCTGGCTGCCTGGCAGAGCTCCACATGGGGCTGCTGTTACAAGCCCAGCCATCACCCTCAGGATCAGAATAACGGGTGTGATGGCCCCCAGGGTGGGGGGGAGGACAATTCTCCTTTCCCAGGAGGTTGGTTCTGCCTCCAGGAGGAGGAGATGGGAACACAGGGTGTAAGATTGGGTGATCTTCCCTGAGGGATGCAAGGTTTTATGCATGGTGAAGAGAGATTTTTAAGGCAGATGGGGAGAAGAACTTCAAATGGTGGCAGCAGGATGCTCAGAGCCTGGGGCAGGGGACATTTAAGCTGCTGAGCATCACCAGGGGACACCCAAAAAGGCATGGGGATTCAAGGCCATGTGGGCAGACACACCTCCTGCTTGCAAAGAAGGGTGATGGGAGCTTATGGCATGCTCAATCCAGAAGAAGAAGCTTTTGTTCAGGGCTGTTGGCTATAGAAGCACCTTGTGATGCATGTGGGCATCACAGGCTGAACCTAAGCATGGCGATGGGCAAAACCATGCTGAGGAGGGGCAGAGGGGATGAAAGAGCAGACATCCTCATGCCTTCTGCTCTCAGATCCAAAGGAGAGGAGCCAAGCCAGAGATGGAAGTCTCTGGGAGCCACAGGATGGGTCCCCACAGCTGGGCTCTGCCCAGGGCATGAGGAGCAGCCGGCTCCACTCGGCTTTCCCAGCCAGGGAATAAACCATCTGCTTTTAGACACACTTGAAATTCAGCTCCTGTTCCACTCCAGCCATCAGAAATGATGCATTTGTTGGGAAACGAAGCCAAGAGAGCTGTATAGAGAACTTTTTTTTTTTTCTTCCTTTTCTATGCCTTAAATAGACAAAACCTTTATTCCATGGGCAATGAGACTCTCACACATTCTGGTCAAATAATGAAGATAATGTTTCTGGCTTAAGGAAAACACTTGTGAAATCAGCAAAGGGGGAAATGCACATTTACATGTTTCATTTTAAGTTACACATTTGCATGCAATTGTGTATATTTAGAAATTTAAAAGGGCTAAATAATACCATTTTTTTGGCAGGCTTGCACTTGCAAAAAAGAGGTTTGCAGCGTGGAAATGACATTGTATTAAACACCATTATGCTGCTCAGGAAAAGAATGGTATAAAAGCTATAGCAAAGAAAGCAAAGAAATTCTGTGAGATGCAGCTGGGCTTTTTCCTACAGCACATCCCATGGTGGGACTTAGGGACATTTGGTCCCCATCAGAGAAACAGTCCTAGATTGACATTTATGGCTTGGTTTTAGCAGCCTGTTGCATTTTCCCCCCAACTTTTAGGGTTGTTTTACCCTTCAGATAGTTCAGTGCCAGAGCAATGCTGGGGGGAGCAGTGGGATTGGGAACTCCCAAAAACTCTTGGCAGAAAATCCCTCCCTGCTCAGCAAGCAGGCACATCCCTGGGGTTCTTAGGTGGATGCCACATGGGAAAACCTTGAAACATTTGTTTTCTCTCAATTCTCCCTTCTAAAAAACATGGGTTGAGTTTTCCAAATGTTTGACCTAAACAATCCCAAAACCATTTGTCCTCCCCTGAGTGTTATTTGCTCTCTCCATAGAAAGCATTCACCTGGCATAACACAAAGCCCAGATCCACCTTTTCCAGCCAAGAGCCTCCCTAATCAGGAATAACACATATTTCTTCCCTCCCACTGCAAGGAAAACTCTCCTTAGAGCAGTGAAAAGCTTTTAAATAACTTTAAATAAGCCTTTAAAATTCTTTCCCCTCTTTGTTTAAGGACATGATTGTTTTCACTTGTAATCTCTGAGCTGTTCATGGCTGATTCACAGAATCACAGAATAGCAGGGACTGGAAGGGACCTCAAGAGATCATCTAGTCCAATCCCCCTGCTGGAGCAGGAAAACCTAGATCAGGTCATACAGGAGGACATCCAGGTGGGTTTTGAATGTCTTCAGAGAAGGAGACTCCACAACCTCTTTGTGCAACCTCTTTATTGAACTAATCCTCTTGTGCACAGCAAAAACCACTCCTTAGTTGTGGAGAGCACCTTTAAGCATCATCATTTTGCCCACGTTTGATTCCACATCATCACCAACCAGCTCCTTGAAGGTTTGGGAGGCCACTGGTGTGCATTTGCTGGTGGTTGCACACTCTCACGAGTGCCATTTGTTTTGAAAAATGGGCTTTTTGTGTTGCAAAGGAAGGGCAGTGTGTGGCAGCATCATTCACACTTGTATTTGTATCCAAGCATGGCCACAGTGGCTGCCTGCCCAGGTTTGCTGTGGCTTCAGGGATGATGTGTTTCTGTGGCTCAGAGCAAAACACTTGAAGGAACCCCCCCAAAAGAAAAAAAAAAAAAAAAAAGAAATCAGGAATTCGAAGCAGTAGTGTTGCTAGGGAACCATGAGCACTCAGCTCCTTTTCCCCTAAATGACTCCAAAAGAAAACCCTGGATTTCAGGTCATGTACAAAGAGGCATTTGGCTGGCGGCTTCCAAACCTCTGCACAGCTTCTCTGGGCTGCTGATCTTTGACAGAGCTCCTGCACCCAGGGTGCCCTCATGCTGCCATCCCCTAGGGACATATGGAGAGGACAGGAAGGCCAATGATGGAGAAGAAGAGGATAGGAAGGGTGATGATGGATTTCTGTGTTTTGAATATGGTTCAGGGTAGCAGGACTAGGAGTAATGGATACAAATTTTATTTAGGGTGGAGAGAAGAAAGAAGTTCTTTCCTGTGATGATGGTGGAAGAGGTTTCCCACAGAGGTTGTGGATGCCCCCTCAATCCCTGGAGGTGTTTAAGGCCAGGCTGGATGAGGCATTGACCAACCTGGTCTAGTGGGAGGTGTGATTCTATGAAGTTCAGCCTTTGAGGAGGATGGTGCCAGGTAGGACCCCATCAGGTCACAGCTGGAGACCTGATATCCTTGGCATCCTCCAGTTCATTCCATCAGTCTTCAACCCACCATTGTCTTCCCCTGGAGCAGACCTGAGCTCTGCCACATCTCAGCCTTTGTCCCAGACATCATGGCCCATGAGCAGCCAGTGTCACTGGCAGGGTGAGGGACCCAGATCCCTCTTGCCTACACCAACTCTTCATCTGGTGTGATGTGTCCTGCCCATCTCCAGTCCTGATGCCCCTTTGGGTTCTGCCTCCTGCCCCATGCCAGGCACCTGCCCATGCAGAAGCTGCTGAGCCCTGCTGAGGGATTAGGATTACACACACTGTCAGGCAAAACCAGGCCTGGGGAAGAAAGCACTTAGTGTTGTATTATTTTTTTCCTAAGTAGGTAAATATCCCCGTTGAGTGAAATATGAATATCCATCTTCAGGGTCAGGATGGGATTTGGTACTGTAAATCTCTCTCTGGGTCAGCTTGCTCCATGGGGGTTTAACCTGGGGTGACCCAGGCTGGAGCATGAGATCTGTGTCTCAGGTGTCAAGGAGGACATCCCATCTATCCCTTCCATCCCACCTATCCCATTCATTCCAAAAAGCTGAAGGACTGAAGGGAGGAGAAGGGAAAAACCAGCAGCTGAACACCAGCAAGGTACCAGGCAGGCAGGCAGCCAGCCCAGGTCTGGGCTACTTTGCTGAGTAATTTATGGAAATGTTTCTTATCAAGTTGATAAGGAGGCCAGAACTTCATTCAAAAGTATTTAAATATTGTGATTCATCAGCATCCCACAGGGAAATCCAACAAAGCAGTGATAGGGAATACCCAGTGCAATAAAAGTTGGAGGTGGGGGTAATGAGGTCAAGAGACACAACACATCCCCAGTCAAAAACACTCAGAGTCTCTTTCTTTATTATTTCATTTCTGGGTCTGTGAGTTGGCATCTCAGCTTTAGCACTTGTTCATTTTTTCTATTTGCCTGCTGATCTTAGGCTATTTCTTCTTTGATTTTTTTTTTCCTGTCCTTTTAAGTTTGACTTTTCAACTTAAAAGGACACGAGTTAAAGCACTCAGAAAAGAAGATGAATAACACAAGATCATTTTACAGACCATCAGAATCCAGGAGCAAGGGCTGAGGAGAGAAGAAGCATCAATCTCAAGGACCACAATTCCCACCACTGAGGAAGACACACTTGTGGGGTCCTGGTTGCAGCCTCTCTACAGACTGGGAGACCTAAAAAATCCCCACAGAAGGTCCATAGGTCCAGCTACCAGCCAGCATTAGGCACTGGTCTTCCTAATTCCAGCAGAAAGGGAAAAATAACTAAATCCTGGCAGAGGTGGTGCCTGGCTACCCCTCACTGTGCCTGTCCTCCCTCTGCCTGACACAATCTCCTTTCCACTATATATCCAGTTGCCTTCAGCACCTGATCCCCGGAAAAAGGACAACATTTCAGAGGCAATTAATATCTAGGGAATATCCATCTCTGCTTCCAGTGCTTGTACATTTGTAACCTGAGGCTCCCTCATCACTCCTTCCCCTCTGCAATGCCCTCTGGGGACAGTGGGGAGTGAGGGGGTGCCTGTCCCCTCCCCAGCATCACAAGTCTGACCCCACAGATCCTACTGGGGAAAGACCAACCCCAAAACACATCAAAAGCCATGGACAGCATTCCAAAGGAGGTGCTTTCTCCCCCCTGCAACAAGGCTTCCCATAGGAAGCAGTGCCCTTGTCTGAAACCTGAAAGACATTACCAGGGCTGATTCAGGATTAGCTGAGAAACCCAAAAAAAAAGGTTGTAAGATTACATTTCTATTTCATTAGCCACATGGTTTTGCTTCACCTCCTAAGACAAAAACCCACAAGCAATGCCAAGGGCTCACCCAGGTACCACATGTCTCTCAAACTCAGCTCAACTACACACAACATCCCCCACAACCCACTGCATCACTCCTTGTCTGCCCTGAGCAGGGAGATTCATTAAGAGCAGGTTGCCAGGGTTGCACCTTGGGCTGCTTGTGGCCTCAAGTGATTTTTCATTCTGAACTGAAAGAACCCCACCAGCTGGTGGAGGCAGAGCCAGACGTCACCTGCAATCACCTATGTCAATGTTATTTTCCTCAAAGCCCTCCCCTGCCCGGCTGTCACACAGAAAAGCCTGTGGTTGTAGCTGGTATAAACCAGCTGGTGGAACCCATGGGCACTGAAACTAGTTCCCATGAGCAGCAGGGTGCTGGGAGTTATACTAGAGAAGGCAGAGATAATCAACCCCCCACACACACCATCCCCCAATGGGGAGCAGAAGGAAAGAAGTTCCTGCTAGAGCTGGAGAAAAGATCCCATCCCACCCAGAAATTCCTTAGAAATTAAGAGGGGAGATTTAGATGAAATCTCAGGAGGAAATTTTTCACTTGCAGGGTGATGAGCCCAGAGAAGCTGTGGCTGCTCCATCCCTGGAGGGGTTCCGGGCCAGGCTGGACAAGGCTTGGAATAATCTCATCTTGGTGAGAGGCGTCCCTGCCCAGGGCAAGGGGTAGCTCTGGATGAGTTTTCATGTCACTTCTAACCCAAAACGTTCTGTGAATGAGGGAGAAGAGTGTGAAGACAAACTCGCCTCTGCAGCTAAGGCTCTCAGCAGTGCAATGTGCTGGTTCCTGGTCCTGTTGCAGGACTGAAGAAGACTCAGTAAAGGCAGTACCACCACCAAGCCATAGGTATGGGTATGGCTTCTGGATCCCTGTACCCCAGCTGGTCCTGGGGTGTGTGACACCAGCACTCAGAGCCCTCTCTGGCTGGAAGTGCTGCCTCTGCACTGACAGGTAATTCAACCCTGGCACAGCACTGTGTATTATGACCTTGAAGAGCATCCTTGGTAGGTGCTCTCCATCCTCACCAACACTGCTCAGTGTCACTGCTCCCTGCAGCCAAGTATTCCACTGGGAACCAGCAACCCCAGGAAAAGAAGAAAGATCAGGCTTGTGAGGAAGGATGTGAGGAAGCAACAAGTGCCCAGGATGGATGCCACCACACCTCCTGGCTGTTTGCTCTCTGGTTTTAGGATGTGACACCCCCATTTGCAGTGCAATTGGGTTCTGCTCTCTGGCCATGCAGGATACCATAGGCTCAGCTCAGTTAACTCGCCTCAAAGTTGGATTTCTACCCCTAAGCCCCATGGTGCTGTGTGAGACATGTAGCCAGAAGGGAGCCCCAGGCAGAGCAGCCATCAGAGCACATCTCTGCCTTCACACGTGGTGATTCACATCACTCTCCTCTTGCAGTGACTGACCCCAGCTGAGGCCATCCCTGTCCATGAGGACACACAGTCCCTGTGGGACAAATCCTGGCTCCCTCCCTTGCCAAGCTCAAGTTGCCTCCTACAAGAACAGCTCAGCCACAATGCCTTGCAGAGAAATTTGTCAGGAGAAATCCCTTCTGCCTTTTCTCTGCTCCATCTCCTGGACCATGCCAGATCCAAGCTGGAGGACTCAGGCTGCTGTTCATGTCCCACCAGCACTGGGAAAAACCCAGGGGATGGCTCTCCCTACCTACCTCCAGATCAATTTCTGCTCTATCCATTGCCCATGGAGAGAAAATTGCAGTGCCATTTCATGCAATACTAAAATCTGAGCAGCCCTTAGAGGAAGTAAAAGCAGCATCATCCCAAAACCCCCCAGAAGGAGCCTGCTTTCTCCTCCCTGGGCTTGGCTCAAACTTCAGCCAGGGCTTCCCTCTACATCCCTGGGACACATCTGCAATAGCCCAGAGAGGGAATAAATGACAGTGACATCCCCCTCCCTCCAGGGCAGCCCCCACAAAGGCATCAGAGCACACGTGCTCTGTGGCTGCTCATCCCAAAGCAGGTCCACGTGTCCTACACCCCCTCCTCATACCACTGAAGTGGGGACAAGAGGCCAACCTGTGGTCCATGACCAGCAGCTCTTCTGTGGAAGCACATCTTCTGCTGGGTTTCCATGGCAACCAGCATCCTACACGTGCCAGCCAGGCTGGGCTGGGCTGCTCCCACTCCTGGGAGATACCCAACAGCTCCACATTCTGTGGACACATCTCTCTCTCTCCCCAGCCCATCGCTCCTTGGTGTGATTTCTGGCTGGAAGCAGAAGTGAAGAGCTGTGGGGCAGAGAGCAAACACATGTTCTCAGTAATTTGGAGGGTCCTGGGGGGCACACAGCACATACTCATTTCAACATAGAATCATAGAATAGTTTGGGTTGGAAGGGACCTCAAAGATCATCGAGTTCCACCCCCCCTGCCATAGGCAGGGACACCTCCCACTAGACCAGGCTGCCCAGTGCCTCGTCCAGCCTGGTCTTGAACACCTCCAGAGAGGGGGCATCCACAACCTCTCTGGGCAACCTGTTCCAGTATTTCACCACCCTCACTGTCAAGAATTTCTTTCTTATGTCTAGTCTAAATCTATCCCCCTCCAATTTATATCCATTGTTTCTAGTCCTCCCATCCGATATTATGTTAAAAATTCCTTCCCCTGCCTTTCTGTAGGACTCCCTCAGGTATTGATAAGTTACTATGAGGTCCCCTCTGAGCCTTCTCTTCTCCAGGTTGAACAACCCCAACTCCTTCAGCCTGAATGCTTGCAGGTGGCACATGGAAGTGTCTGGCTTCTGGTCTGGGGGGATGCAGAACACCACAATAGCTGTTTTCCCAACAAAGGAACAAGGTTTAGGTGAGAAAAGATACACACACAAGGGTTTTTTCTTTCTACAGCTTGCTCTCAAGCAAGTTTTTGGTAAATAACCCCAGCCCTGCTGTCCTCACCCTGACCCTTCTCTCTCCTGCAGACATTTCCTTGCAGCTCAGCTCCCCGATTCTTCTTCCCAGCTGTCATTGCACAGTGTCACACTGTCATCTCAGCTGCATAAGCAGGGATGGATTCTCTGAGCAGCTTGAGGGAGATGCTGTGTCAGCTTTCCTCTGAGAAGGGAGTGAGCTGCTCCATGGATCCAGCTGGTGAAGGAGCAAGAGTCAGATCCCGTGGTGCCAGGTTGGAGGGCAGCAAGCAGAACTCCTCTTGCTACCCTCCAGCTTCTCTTCTCCAGGATCTACAAGTCCTGTGGTTCCCCTACACTATCAAACCCTTTAGGACACCAAAATTCTGACAACTAATCAAACTAATTGCTCTCCCTCTTGTTTCAGAACACATCACTCTGGTCCTCCTCCATATCTCCTCCACTATCAAATCACAAATAATTCTGCAAGCACAGGCAAAGCCTCCATGGTGTTCCCTGAGCCTTGACACCAGGAAGACAAAACAAGGCTGATGAAAAATGAATTCTTGGCCTTTGCCCCTCACTAGCAGTGACACAAACCTCATTCATGGTCAGCAGAAGATGCTCATCCAGGTCTCACCTTTGCAGTGAGAAGGCAAGGGCTCTGCAGGCACACACAGCCCCAAGAGAAAGAGGGAAGAGAACAGGAGGAGCTGCAGAGACCTGGGGCACTGTTAGTAGTTCTGTCAATGCCAACAAAGGTCTTTAAACACCTCTCACACACCCCATGGTTATCCCCTGGGTAAGACGTACCTGTAAGCAGAACAAATTCAAGAAAGAGTGTGGAGGGGGGAAAAAAAAAGGCCCTAAAACTTACAAAAAAAGATGTTGCTTCCAGATGGCCCCAGCTGTGGGGCTGGCAACACCCTCCACTGAAATGATGAGGCTGTAGTGGGGAAAGCAGGAAGGCAATGCTCTTAGCTGAGGTATGAACACAATTAATCATCACAAAAGGCAGGCTGTTTTAGTTTGGTTTGCCAGTTTCTTGAGTGGTGAAGGACTCTGAAGCCAGGTTCTCCTCCTGACACCTGATGTTGTGCACCCCATCCCAAATGAAGGGCAGCACCACCCTGTTTGGGTTCACAAATCCCCAGCACTCCAGGGTTTGAGTGGGTGTTTATCCCTAGCCATGTGGCTAACACTTTGGACTGGAAGAGAACTTGGGCAAGCCTCTTTGTTAAGCACACAGCCAAGTGCTTACTTCCCTCCACAGGATCTCCAAAGCACTCTGTTTACACCAAGGCAAAAGTAGATTTTAATTTTTTTTAATGCAGCCTTGAACTTTCAAGCTCCCAAAATCCAGGCTTTTTGTGTTGCTTCACCCCTGCCTTTGCTTTCTGGTTGCACACTGTGCAGTGAGGATGCCACGTCCTTGTCCCCACAAGCAATGAACCTTGTATTTATCTCCCCAAAATTGCTATGCAATGCAAATTATTCCATTTCCAAGAGTGCTGGCCGGCCAGAGCACATTTTCAATGCCCAGGGCAGAGGATTAGGAACAGCCTCCATCATCTGCAACCGCTCTGCGCCAAGAGGGAATAAAAGTTTGAGACTGAATTAGAAACACAGCTCCCACTCCTGCCTGCAGATTTGTGCTCTGTGAATACAGCCAAAAAGGATGAGAAAAAAGGGAAAAGGAAAAGAAAAAGAAACTTGGCATGTGCTGCTCCACTCTGAATGGATTTGCTCTGACCAACCCCATGAGGCTTCCACATTTATAGCCTGGCCAAAAAGATGGTCTGTGCTGGGTCAGCAAGAGCAGGGACTGGCGGGTGGCGAGGAAGCCCCAGGGACACGGGGGAAAAAGTGGGTCCCCTGATATCCCAACACATGTTGAATCATAGAATATCAGGGATTGGAAGGGACCTCAAGAGATCTAGTCCAAATCCCCTGCTGGAGCAGGAACACCCAGACCAGATCACACAGGAAGGCATCCNCCCTGAGTCCTATCACTGGGGGTCACTGAGAAGATCCTGGTTCCATCCTCCTGACACTCACCCTTTCCATATTTATAGACATGAATGAGGTCACCCCTCAGTCTCCTCTTCTCCCAGCTAAAGAGACCCAGTTCCTTCAGCCTTTGCCCATAAGGGAGATGTTCCAATCCCTTCATCATCTCAGTTGCTCTGTGCTGTCTCCTTTCCTTCCTAAACTGAGACCAGAACTGAGCCCAATATTCCAGATGTGGTCTTCCCAGGGCAGAATAGAGAGGGAGGAGAACCTCTCTCAACCTCCTAACCACACCCCAAATGTCTGGGAACACTCAGCAGGGTGGGACACTGGGGACAGTTCCATATATCCCTGTGTCCTCTGCTCCTCCATCACGAGTCCAGCCACGTCTCTTGGCTCCCCCAGTTCCCCCAGCACCTGCAGGCTCTGTTTCTGAGGCAGTGGGATGCCAATCTATAATCAATGCTCCCAAACCCCAGTGCTCTGGGATCTTATCTTAATGCAACTGATGGCAACACACTCCTGCGTGCCTCCTCCACTTGAGCAGCACCCGTCAAAACACTTCACATCTTGAATTTCACCTGGTGGGGATCGCTAATGAACCAGCTCCTGCATTTCCCGGAGCTCACAAATTGCCTGCCAAAGGGTGAAGGGAATCATAATGTCTCCCCTGCGACCTGCAGAGAGAGAAAAGGGCAGAGCTCTGTCAAATGAATGATTCATGACCTTGCCTTCTCTCCTGTTGGCATCTTAAGAAGCCATCTTCAGTCAGGACTTCTCTCACAGCATGGCAAGAGCAGTTAGTGATGCCCTACCAGGGTGAGCAACATTAGTGGAGAAGGCAAGGTGGTCATCCCTCAGTGCCATCAACTGTGAGAGGTGTAGGATCTCATTTTATCATAGAATGGTTTAGATTGGAACTCTCTCCTAACAAAATCTAGTTCCAACCCCTCTGCCATGGGCAGGGACATCTCCCATTAGATCAGGGTGCTCAGTGCCTAAAACACCTTCAGAGAGGGGGCATCCACAACCTCTCTGGGCAACTTCTTCCACTGTCTCACCATCCTCACAGCAAACAACTTCTTTATATCCAGCCCAAATCTCCCCTCTTCCAATCTAAATCCATTATTTCTAGTCCTTCCACCATATATCCTATTAAAAAGCCCTACCACAGCCTTTCTGTAGACCCCCTTCAGGTATTTAGAAGCTACCATGAGGTCCCCCCTGAGCCACCTCCTCTCCAGGCTGAACAACCCCAACCCCTTCAGCCTGCTGTCAGAGGAGGAGAAAGCTTTGCTTCTGCACAACACCCCCAAAGCCAGACACCTGACCTCATGCCAAGGTGAGGGACAGGAAAGAGAAACAAACATTACATCCCCCACCACGGGGCAAATGTATGAGTTGTGACACCAAGATGTCAAAGGCTACTGATGGGCTGCAATTCCTGCCAGAGTAATTATCCCACCAAGTTTCCAGCTCTTGATGACGCAGAGGATAAACACAAGTTTCCTGTTTGGGGCTTCATAAACACCCTGAGCTTATAAAGGCTCCTAAGCAAGGGGCTTGGGATGGGGAGGGAAGGGGCAGCAATCCTCTTTTATGGGAAATAAGATTGGAAAAAATGGTAATCCCCTAAATGGGCATGGCTGGTGAGCTCCTGGTTATTACGGTGATGAGCTCAATAGAAAAAGTGTAATCCCAGCCCAACTGTTTAGGGTGATGGCTGCCCAGCCTCTTCCCCCCCTCCCCAAATCATCACATTAGGCTGATGGGAAGAAATAAATGAGTTCTCTGTGCCAGGTTGTGTAACATCATTGAACAGAAGCATCAAGCTTTGCATTTTTATCTGGGGACATCAGTGACTTCCTACCCCGGATAAGGGCAAAGAGCATCTACCTCCCTCTGTGTCACTTGTGTCCCCTGGTTTGGTCCTCATTTCATCAACCATCTCTGCTCCATCTTCTCCATCAAACAGCAGTGATGCAAGTTCTCCTTCCTGGACCTTTTCTATGGTACTTTTCCACCCAGGAAGTGGGTGCCAGATATGCTGGGCCACCCAGAGCAGGCTGGTGGCCACCAGTGTCTTCCTTCCTGCCAGCAGCACCACCTACACTTATTGCTATGTGCTCAGGAAAGGGTGTTGGGAGAAGCCCAACAGTTTTTGGGTTTGGTTTTTTGCCCAGCTCCCTCAGCAGGACCCCACGGGAGGTCTCCTGCATCCCAGAGTTCACAGAAAGCCTCTCCCAGGGCTGAAACTGCAGGCTGGGGCCAAACCACAGAGAAAAGACAACGTGCCATTGGATGTATTTTTGTTTAGACTCAAAATACCTAAAAAGCTGTGGGCAGCAGGACAATTAGTGACTGGGTAATGACTGCCCAGCAGCAGCACCATGACCATCCCAGACCTCTGGTACCAGCCACATCAAAGAAATAGAGAGTACACCCAGTGAAATCACCCCCCAGAGCCAAGAAAGGGGAGCACCCCTCCCAGTTTCTACCTCTCCCACAACCTCTGTAGACAAAGAGGTCCCAGAGCTTTGCCTAGAAGGTCAGAAGTTCTGTGCTAAGGCAAGTGGGGTCAGAGAGCTGGGAAGCAAAGGGAAAATGCAGCCCAAGGAAGTCAGTTTTTAAAGGCAGGAGTTGTTAAGAAACAGCTTTGAACACAGAATAACAAACAGACCTCAAGCATTCATGGCATTTATTTTTTTATGATGTATTTTGCATGAAAAGGAAAAACTAAACCAACAAGCAGTAAGTACAGGCACAATAAACAGTGCAGGAGCAAAGAGAGGGTGAAGGCTCCAGCTCCATGTCCCAGGCATGGGGAGTGGACCTGTCTCTGCGAGGCTGGGGATGGAAGATGTCAAACTGCAGATAAAACTCAGTGTGCTGGAATAATGATAAGGGGAAAAAAAAGATTAAAAGGAGGTTTCATATGGCTAAACTCATGATTCATAGTCAAGTATTAGGCTCTAAAAATAACTCTGAAAATCATGCTTGGGGAAAAAGAAAAAAAAATTCCTTTTTCCCCCCCATCCCCATCTTTTCCCCACCTGAAAAACTCCTGACTTTGGGACTGGCTGAGGGGTGGACAGGGGTATTTGGGTTCCTGATTTACAGCCAAGCAGCAGGAAGATGGGATTATTTGGAAGCCCTCCAGGGCTAGGGCTTCATCTGGCTGAGCTGGGGCTACCAGCTGGAAGAGACTGCATGATGCAGGACCAGTGTCTGCACAGGAGGTAGCCCAAGGCCAGGGAAGGGGGAGGAGTGGCCATGATTCACCCTGTGCTGCAGAGAAGCTTCTGGTGCCTTGGCATAGGAACACTTTGCTACAAGGGGAACGAAAGAGGGTTGGAAAAGAGCTGTTCTTGGAAAGATGAAGAAGCTGAGAACAGCGGTGAGGCTGCAGGGATGGCTCAGGCTTCTGTGTGCCAGAGAAACAGTCTCCTTGCAGAAAAACAGACAGAGAGGTAATGGAGGAGGCAGCACAGATTGGTAACTGCGGGAAGACCTCACCAGGTCTTTGAGCACTGAACCACAGGCTTCCAGGGCTTCAAGGACTGTGTGTACCATGCATAGATTTTGAAGAACCTTGACCTCTGGAGAACTGGGCTCTTCCTGGTGCTTCAGCTGGGAGATGGAGCTGCTGCTGTCCCATCCCTGGGCTAAACCACATCTTCAGGGCTAAATCCACACAAACTGCGCCAACAGCACCTTGAGCTGAAACACAAAGCTAAAACACAACACTCCTGCTTTCCTCCTAAACATTCATCTGACCTCATGCAAACCCCACAGAGGATTAAGGCAAGAAAAGGAAACATGAAGCCATCACCCATCCCTCCCCCTGCCTAACCAACC
>VZTY01011189.1:28131-43684 GCA_013400935.1 Turnix velox
CTCAGGGGGTGGGAGGAAGAGAGAAGTGAGGGCCAGGGAGTTATGGGCAGGCACAGTGCCCAAGCTCTCATCCTCTGACAGCTTGCCTGAGAGGGGAAAAAAATCCCAGCTCGCGTGCTGCCACCCTCTCTCCTCCCTAAGGCAGCTTAGAAAAGCCATTTGCTATATTAATGCTGATAACCCTCTGTATTAGTGCTGATAACAGGGAAGATGGGGACAGACTTTTCAGCAGGGCCTGTGGTGACAGGACAAGGGATAATGGCTTTAAGCTAAAAAGAGAGAAGATTTAAACCAGATACACTGGGGGAAAAAAAAAATTACACTGAGGGTGATGAGACACCAGAAAGGTGGGAGATACTCCAGCCCTGATGGGGCTTTGAGCAACCTGGTCTAGTTGAAGATGTCCCTGCTCATGGTAGAGGGTTGGACTGGATGGTTTATAAAGGTCCTTCTTCCAATTTTGTGATTCTACAAACCCAGTCCCCATACTCACCCACCTTTTCCTCTCCTCCATCCCAAAATGAGACCAACACTCCTTCAGGAAGCTTCTCCTCCTTGGCTGGATGCAGTCCCTCTCACCCAGGGCTGTGGTTTACAGAGCAGAGCCCATCCTGCCAAGCCTCTCCAGACCCCCTCAGCTGGGCCCCTGAATTGTTTAGCTCCAAAAAGGCAGAAACAGGATTTTTCTATTCTGTGAAATTTTTTTTTCCCAGTGGATTCATTCAACCAATTCCTCTGCTTTCCCAGCCCACTTCCAGGATTTCCAGCAGGAAGGAAGTTTCATTCCCAGTGAAAGCAATCAAGCATCTTCTTACCCAGCAGAGGAACACAGAGGACATTTGCTCATCCAGAACACCCCCTCTGGCTCCATACCAGCAGAAATGTCCCCCTGCTGCCCCCAGCAATGCACCCACCACCCAGGTGGTTGTGTCTAGGGCTTGGACACAACTCATCAGGAACCCACCTAGACTTGATTTTGGAGGAGACACAGCAAAGCCAGCAAGGACCTGGCTGCCCAGGGATGTGGTTGAGCCACCATCCCTGGAGGTACTTAAGAGATGCATGGACATAGAGCTTAGAGATATGGTTCAGTGATGGATTTTGACAGAGCTAGGTTGATGGTTGAGCTTGATGATCTGAAAGATCAGCCCCAAACTGGGTCATTCCATGATTCTATGGCTGTGTCTGTCCCCCTGCCAAAGAGCAAAGCCTGGGTCTCTGGTACTCGCCCTGATTTTGGGGAGGAACCCAGACAGCAAAGCAGCCTGTGAGAAGCAGGCAGGGGATGATTCACCCACATCCACGTTCAGACACTATTCCTCTCCAAAATCCAGCAGAATCCAGCTCAAGGCTCTGAAAATGCAGGATCAGGAAGGGCAGGAATTGTCAATTTGGTCACTAAGACCAAAATCATCATGTGCCCTTGTGTTTCTGTTTGGGGTAGGACAGTGTGTCAAGTCAGAGCCTTCCTGATGGAGAACAACTCCATCTTCCAAGCTGAAACCTGTCCCCAGCCAGCCCCCAGTGCTGACAGAACCATGACCCAAATGTACCAATTAAAGTGGTGGGTGAGAAGGTCCTAAGCAGCTGGTTCTTTGCAGTGGATCTCACAGAAACACAGGCAGAAGATGCCAGAGGAGGACAGTGCTGAGGAGATGTAGATCCAGGAGAGCTGCGAGTAGAACACAGCTGCAGCTTGCAGGCTGCAACAGAAAATGTAGGGCAACGAATTTGTGGAGAGAAAGCCACTTGAACATTGATCAAAAGTATGGAAAAAGCATCAGAGAGATGGGAAAATAACTGAAACTTTAATTCAGGATCTACCTGGTAGTGCAATAAATAATACTGGAATAAGATGAAGAAAGGGGAGGCTTCTTTGGAAAAGCAATAGCAAAAACACCGAGATTGATTTTCCATCAAACAATATTTGACAAAGTAAAGCAATTAAGGACTGCTCAGAAACAAACCTTAATTTTAGGGGGGGTGATAGGTAGGATAAATGGCTTTCCCAAGAAGTAATAATCAAAGCTTTTGAGTTCCCTTCAGGCTCACTGAGGCTGGATGGACTTAAAGTGCCTAGCACCAGGTTGTACTTTTTGAGCACTCTCTGCAGAGCATCTCTCCTCCCCTTTAAGGACCAACAAAGTACTTTTCCAGCCTCAAAGCTCTCTTGCCCCATAAAACCTGACTCCATCTACAGAAGTGACTTTTGTTCCATACAATAAGCCACATCTTTGTGTTGAGTACCACCACAAGGCTTCCATCCCACAGCCACAAGCTCCAGAGCCAAAAGTGGTGAGGAAATACAACTGTCCTCATGGACTACTGGAAACTATTCCCATTCCACACATGGTTCTTCTGGCAGGATGGATGAATCTCACTTCTTACTCTGAATGCACATCCATACACATCCCACTGAGAAAATAATTGTTCCCATCATATAAGGCCAAGGACTGCTGCTCTTCCAGTTACTTTGGCCAGTCTTTGTCTGAATTATACTAGGAGATATGCACCATTGTGTCTGAAGGCACCACTGAAAATATCCCTATATCAGAGATGCTCATTGCTGCCAATGAAAAATCTCCTGCTGCTGGTGCCCATCTGAGCCCATCTGAGTGGGGAAACCAGGAGGCTGATGACGCATCCTTTGAGGGACTGCCACTGGCACCACTAACACTGAAACTAAAGAGTCTATGTGGTGCCCCAGGCCACCTTTTTACCCTGGCAGAAACTAGTTGTTGATTCTCATCTTCTGCTTCTTGAGTACTGGCAAATCACCAGCATATGAATTAGTGGGGGGGGATCTTCCACCACCAGGGAAAAGGCTCCTCCTCTCCCCACCCCTGATTCTCCCCCAATGAGCCTGGAAGCAAAGCTCCTGCGTCAATGTGCCACCCACTCCCATCCCAGCCTGGGTGAGAGGAACTGAGAGAGAAGCTCATCAAAGCCTCCTTTTAATTGCCAGAGTAACAAGTCAGATCTGCAAAACTCCCGGAGAAATTCGCATGACTAATTAAATAATTAAACACAGCCCTGACAAGTGAGGGACCAAAAGCAAAACCAAAAGCACCTCCTAAGCATCGGCGGGCAAGGTACAGGAAAGGATTTGTCACCTCACATGTCCCCTCAGCCAGACTCACTGCTGGGTTGGCTTGTTTTGATGGGAACCCAAGCGTAAGTAACAGCAGCACCTTCTCTCATGGAGCCTTTGATCCCTGCCCAGATAGTTGCAGAATCCTCAGCTCTGGGAGAGTGAAGCTAAATCTGGCAGCGCTGCTGATGCTGGTGGAGCCAGAGACTGGGGAGGGTGTGAAGCTCCATGGAGACCTCTGTGTGGGCTCTGCCAGCCCAACCTTCCATGGAAAATGCTCACAGGCCACAAAATATCACTGTGGTCAGCCTGGGTGTGCTGAGCCAGCACCCCACCGTGAACCTGGTATGGGAAAGGTCTGACTCAGGACTCATCTTCTGCCCCTCTGCCCCACTTTTGAGAGATCCCCATCCTGCAGCTGCCTCCACCTCTAGGGGACCAGCAGAAAGAAGGACATGGAGTTGTCAAAGCAGGGCCAGAGGAGGCCACACAGAGAGCTGGAGCCCCTCTGCTGAGAGGGAGGGGTGAGACAGTTAGAGCAGTTCAGCTTGAAGATAAGAAAGCCCCAGGGAGAACTTAGAGCCCTTTCCAGTCCCTAGGTCCAGATGATCAAAAGGCTGGAGAAACTGCCTTATGAGGACAGGCTGAAGGAGTTGGGGTTGGAGACAGGCTCTTCCCTGGAGAAGAGAAGGCTTAGGGGGGACCTCAGAGTAGCTTATCAATACCTGAAAAGGGCCTAAAGAAAGGCTGGGGTAGGATTTTTTTAATAGGATAGGTGGAGAGGCTAGGAATAATGGATATAAATTGGAAGAGGGGAGATTCAGACTGGATATAAGAAAGAAATTCTTTACAGTGAGGGTGGGGAGACACTGGAAGAGGTTGCCCAGAGAGGCTGTGGATGTCCCCTAAATCCCTGGAGGGGAATGGATTTACACTGAAAGAGGGGTGATTTAGATGACATCACAAGGAGAAATTCTTTGCTTTTCTGGTCTAGCTTGCCCAGAAAAGCTGTGGCTGCCCCATCCCTGTAGGGGTTCAAAGCCAGGCTGGACAGGGGTGAAGCAACCTGGTCTGGTGGGAAGTGTCCCTGATCAGGGCAGGGGATGGAACTGGGTGGGTTTTAAAGTCCCTTCCAGCCTTAACCATCCTGTGATATCTCTCACATGCCTCCCAAACTGAAGTTCAGCCTTTAGCAAAAAGCAAAGCCCACTCCCTTCAGCCACACGTTCTAGATCCAAAGGGTTACACAGTGCCATTTTCCAGCAATGAGAAGACAATCTACTCCACCTTCTTGTAGCTCTGCTTTTTCAAGCAAGCTTATAAAACCCACTTAAAAATTAATATGGAGATGGTCAGAACAGCGCAGGCTAAAGGGGAATTTGAAAAGATTAATTCTCTTTCACAATCCAAGCCTTGATTTCATAACCTTGGAAAGTAAATTCCCTGAGACTCTCTCTCCTGGCTGTGGAGCAGCATCTCACCACATTTTTACAGCACCAAGACCTGACAGAAGCCAGAATCTGACATACTTTAGTTCTTAAAAAAAAAAGAGCAGCAGCAGCAACACAGGGCTAAGGAAGTAGGGAGAGGAGATGGGAAACCCAGCCCTAATGGAAAGGTCTGGGACACTGCCAATATTTTACATTCTTTGTGACACACTTTGCTGCTGGCCCCATTGCCTGATGTGATTAATCTGAGAGAAAGAAATTAGCTGGTGCCTTCCCAGCCCAGCACTGCTGAGGTGGTTCCTACCTCTGCAGCCACCACCCCAGAGGCCACCAGGAGCCCTTAAAAGCCCTGGCCACCCATGGGGAATGGTCATTATTTCTTCTCTCAGCATTTGGTGAGATGATCTGGAAGAGCACTGACACACTTTCAGTCCAGATCTTAACAACACACAGACAGAGAAGAGCAAAATATCTTTGCAGAGGAGTAGAGAATGTCTAACCTGCATTTTGTACCTCACAGCACAGGCCACAAAGAGAGCAAAGTTCTTCCTCCCCATCCCCAGCTTCTCACAAAGCCTGCTCTGGGTTAACAAAAACTCTTGTGTGAGTCAACACAGAGCAAAACCTCCATGTGCCCAACCCTGCATATGTTTCCATCATGCTTATATAAAGTGATTAGTGATAAACCCATAAAAATCTGGTGTGTTGATGAAGGGAAATAGCTGGGTGAGCCCATCACCAGGCTCCAAGGCAGCAGCTGGACCATGCATGGAGAGTGACTCCTTCTCACTGAAAGCTCCAGGCTCCTGGTGCCCAAAATGTTTGTCACATCAGCCATGTTGGAGTTGGGGTGGACTCAGGGTAGAAGAGAGATCAGTAGAGGGGAGTTACAGCCACAAAGGTGACAACAGCCATGTTAATAATTAGCATCTGTGGCCATGGGAGCCTACAAGGCAGATCAAAGTGGGGATGGAAAAACTCTGAGCTGAGCCAGCAGCTCCAGTGGCTTTGTGGTTGTTCTCCAAGACTTCTCAGCACCCACAGGAACTGGATTAACTTCTTGGAGACATTGACCATTGTGTGTTTAGAGAAGTGTCTGTAGTTGTGGCAACAGGACTTGATCTTCTCTCCTCGTATGAAACCTAGACACTTCTTCAAGTGACACAGAGAACCAGTTTCTCTCCTAATGCCTGGGGGAAATGGCACTTTGAGAATGTTCTGACCTCTAAACTGGTGACAATATTTGCTTCACAGCCAGCTCTGGGGTGCAGGTTTCAAGATCTTTGTGGTGCAGGGACGAGGAGGCACTTGTCTCAAGCTGCCAACAGGGTCATATCCCACCATAAATGGCACATCCCATGGGAATTATAAAGTTTGCTGAGGAGTCTTCTTTCTCACTTGATGGCTTTTATCTTGAGAACTCCTCATCCCAGTGCTGGAAGCCAATGGACACAGGTGCTTCCTGAGGGATTTCCAGCTCTGGAAGATGCTCACACCCTCCTGAGTGATGGCTCCAGGGTGCAGTCACACTCCTGCCATTGCAGAGGCTGGTGTTTCCCAGATAGACCTTGAAAATCCTTGCTGGAGCTCACGAGCTGAATTGGGCAGAGGCTCTCATGGAGATCCAGCACCTCCAAATCACCCTGGTGGCTGCCTAAAGAACTGAGGAGGACAGCAGTGCTCCTTTTATATTTTAACAAACATGTCACATCTCAGTGAAACTCAGACAAACAGGCTCTCGAGTCACCATAGTGGATAGGAAACTTCTTCCATCCCATTGTTCCCCTGGCAGCACATCCAGATGTGCAGTTCCAGCAGCAGAGGTACCTTCCCCTGTGTCACCCCATTTCCCAGCAGCCACCCCTGAGGATACAGGGCTGTGCTGGGCAGGAGGTTTGCAGAGAAACCAGGAGTTCCGAGGCATAATCCCGAACAGATGGCAGCTCCAGCCCAGCAGCCTCAGAAGGGCACTTTTAAAAGTAAATAGCAACAAATGTTTTGGTGTGTAATGCGTTGAAATCTTGATCTCACACAGAGCTTATTTTCTTTTTCTTTTCTTTTTTTTTTTTTAACCCCTCCTCTCCCAGTGGTGGCAAATGGCTGAAGACAAGTGCTGCCAAAAAGAAAGAAAGAAGGGAAAAAAACAAACCCTCAATCAATTAAATGTTTTAGAAACAATTGTGTTTCAAAATCAACAAGAAGAATTTGTGAAAATCAATCCTAATTCAAGAGGGCTGTGCTGGTTTGTTCATCCTTCCCTTTCCCTGCCTAAGCAACCAAAGCAATAAAAATGATAGCTCCATCTCAGGCAAGGAAGCAATTGAAACTTCAGAAACGTTCAGCATCAGCTGATGAAGCTTGATGCAGTCTCCATGGTCTGAGAGCTTAATATTCTGCAAGAGAAGCAATGTACCAGGTGGAGGAATGGGAGTTTCAGATGATTCCCACCCCTTCAGCTCCCTTCTCTCCATCAAGAGCCAGACAAGGTGTCCTGCCACAGGGAAACAGCAAAACTCTCTGTGTCAGCAATGGCACCACACAGACTGGAACTGTTGTGGGTGCTCTTTGTCAGGAGGAAAGAGCTGCTTGGTCCTTACACTGTGCTCACCCAGGGCCACCAACACTGGAGCAGCAAGAGGGTGAATCTCCTGGGAAGGAAACCCAGGAAACAGATCCTCCTATACCTTTCTCAAATGCCATGTCCATAGGTCAACTTGATATGAAACAGTTCTTTAGTTGTCCCAGAGGATGAGAATACAAGGGAACTGAGAACCTGCTGCTTCCTAGACCTGGTCCCACAGAAGGAGAAAGACACTTTTCAGGTGATCCGGTTCATGGGGGGAACACAATATTGCCCCTGAATAAATGACACTTCCAGCAGGATTTCCCTGTCACACAGGAGATGAGAGGACATGTGCCTCTGTTGAGGTTTGCTGACCTGAAGTCATATGCCTGTGATTCCCACAGGGCCCAGCCTTGTGCAAACAAACACCAGCTCACACCTCCCGAGGGCTCCCCAGCAGCACAGGCAGAGAGCAGGTTGATGGTGAATCACCCTGGCACCACTGCCAACAGCCCCTGAGCTCCAGGCAGGCAAGCTCAGAGTCCAGCAGGGTTTGGAGGTTTCTGGAAGATAAATGACTCCTGGACAGCAAGGACACACTCCCAAAGGAGGGGTTGTGTTGAACAGGTGACAACAGCAGACTGTGTTGCTGCAAAGTGAGAGCTGAAGTGAGCACTTGCAGTGGAAATCATCTTTCTGTGGGTCACAGACACCTTCCCAGTTATCCCCAGTGCTCTCTGAAAGGAGTCAAAAAGCAAACCTGGGAATCACAGAATGGAATGAAATGAAGAAAAGGTAGTTCAGAGAGAAGGAACAAAAAGCTGAGACAAAACACAGCAAGAATTAAAAAGGAAGTGTAAAATAAGAGAAGGATCTCAGGCATCTGAGGTTTACACAAGTTAGGATCTTCTTCAGACAAAGCTCTTTCACATCTTTGTACAAAGTGCTGAATATTGTGGGGCTTCCATCTGGCCAGTACAACCACAACAATTATCCAGAAACACTCTGTCCTCCCCCCTCTCTGTCTCATGGAACTGAATGGAGATTTCAAGAGGGAGTCAGCAGGGACAGCTATGGTCATACCCCAAGGGATTTTGAAACAGCTTGATAAGTCTGCATATATTTAAGGATTCAGTGCTCTGTTCTGCTCTTTCCTGCAATACTGCATCTTGAGGGCTTGGCATGGATTTCCCTGCAGCACTGCAACAGAAATTGGAAGGAATATTTTTAGGGAACAAAGCCACCCCTTTCAAGATGCCACTCAGGATCTAGGGTTCCCTTTGTGACCCTTCAGCCCACAACTAACAGTTGAATTTCCTTCTTGTCCTGCACTCCATAGGAAAGCACACTGCTAGGAGGCAAGATCATAACACAGGGCTGAACTTCTCATGAGGAAAAAGCAAAGCAGAGATTTGGACCCTGCCATCCCCCACTAGTGCCAGCCCAGACACACAAGCATGAGTTTGTTCTGCTGTTTGGCACCTGCAGCACTCAGCAGCCAGCAATGTCCTACCAGAGAAGGCAGAAGGTGCTGATGGACTATCCTGAGCAGGCCTGTCTGGACACACAGACATGGTCTTGCCCCTCTGACTGAGTCTTCTTGTGCTTCAGAGCAGGACCAGCAGCACAACCACACTTGCAAGCAGATTTTTTTTTTTTTCCAAATACATCCATTATCTCTGTTCATTTAGCTAGGATTCACTGCGAATGGTTTGCTGGAGGCTACACTAAGAGATTAAAACCATATTTATTCCCAAGCCAGCCAATCACATGTCTGATTGCCTACAACCTCCCCTCCTTCAGTTTAGAATCATTCCCCCTCATCCTATGGCTCCCTTCCCTGATTCGTAGTCCCTCCCCAGCTTTCCTGGAGCCCCTTTAGGGGCTGGAAGGAGCTATTTTTTTCAACATTCTAACCATTCATACAGAAACTCTCTTGAGCTGGCCAGATGCTAAGCTTCTGAGACCAGTGAAATCAAGGGGACTTTTACTGCTGCCTGGTGAAGCCGTGAGGAAGAGCCACCAGCAGCCCTGGAGGGAAATACACTCTCTTGCTCAGCTTTACAACATTCCCCAGCCACAGCAGAACTTGGTGGGTGGGATGGTGACACGAGGCTGGACCAGGAGATTGCCCTCTCACTGAGGCCACCAGGCCTCCTCTCACACTGGCAGCTCCTCACAGCCTGTCAGATCACCAGCTAGAAGCAGCAATTTTGTCTATTTAATAACCTTTGCTGGATCTCTTCTCCGTGACTGTTTTCTTCCTGTTTTTTTGAACCTGGATCAGGTTTAGCATCCAGCCAATATTTGTATATGAACGGAGTGTACTGATACTCCAAACAAAGAGTTCACCTCAGGTCCTATTTCATCCTTGACTGGGACATCATTTCCCCCTGTATCACCTTCTCAGGATAACACTGGCCATTTCCATGTGCAGAATTTGCTCACCCCCACCTCCTCCCAGCAAAAGCAAGCAAGTCCTTGTCTGAGAGCATCACGAGAGATGCTCGCAAAGGTTATCATTTTGCCAAGGACAGCCCATTTCTAT
Source organism: Turnix velox (assembly GCA_013400935.1). Lineage (NCBI taxonomy): Eukaryota > Metazoa > Chordata > Aves > Charadriiformes > Turnicidae > Turnix > Turnix velox. Next base: position 37,782 of record VZTY01011189.1, read on the forward strand.
CAGGTCTCTTCAAAATCAAAGGTGAGAGGTGACTCCTGCTATTCATCCTGCACTGGGGGAATGTCTCCTTTTCCACCCTGATATTGCCTCCATCAGCTAAAGCCATCCTTCATAATTCATATCAGTTCATGAAATCAGGAAATTCTGCACAACACTGAAAGAACACTCTGCAAAGCCCATGCTTACTTTAAGTATTTTAACAAATATTTCTAATAGCAGAACAATGTGATAATTCTGCACAAAAAAAACACACAGCAAGATTTTTGCTGAGAAGAAGGGCAGGAACTGTGAGTAACCACAGGTATTGGCTTTCTGGGAGCTGTGTGGTAAGTACTAGCCCCTATTTGCAGGGATTGAATAAGCATCTCTCAGTGAGATCACTCATCAGGGTGGCTCATTTCAAGGTTTCTGGATCATATTTATATAAAGACAGGAACATTTGTAAATGGAGCTGCTGAAATTGTCTATCAAACCTTGCATCTGATGGTAGTGGCTGAATGAAATGGCACCTAAATACAAACAGTCACATGTTTGAGCTTGAATGCTTCATGCTGAAGCCTAAGCTTGGCTTGATTAAGACCAAGAGATGACTGATTTTCCTACACAGAGTACTGAAGACCATATCTCTAACCAGTGCTCTTGCATCATGGCAGGAATCATCTCATTCCTACTAAATAATCTCACTTGAAACTGCAGAAATAGGAACAGGGTCCTTGTCCTCCTCATATCCCAAGCCAAGTTCAGCTGTCCTGTCTCATGTTCAGGACAATGTATAGCTTCAGTTTCCTGGCTTTTCAAGGTTACTGATGTACCTGCTGAATCATTGATGCTGTTATACATGGATAGAGGTGAGCCTCTTCCCCATTTCTACTTCTGTTCCATTTAGGTTCTCACATCATCATCAACATATGGGGATCTGCAGTGCCCTACAAGCAGAAACTGGATCGGATGAAGCACCAGAAAATAACACATCGCTATGTAAACCTGTCCCCCCACAAGGGAACCTGTACTGATTCCTTCCCAGTGATCAGCAGCAAAACAGTTAATCATTTATATTTTCATTTTATTTTTTTTATGCCTACACACCTTTAGCTGCCACATGTCCCTGAACCACTAGGAAATGAAAAACATTGACACTGCAGAGTCCTCTTGAAGCTGGAAGTGAAAGTCTCTGCAGAGAAGGACAAAGAGTTCACAGCTCACTTCTTTCTCACTTTGGGAGGCCCCAACCTGGGGCTTTCTGCAGACCATTTCAAGCTACACAATAAATTTATTTTCACTAAAAGTAGCAGAAATATTTAATTTTATCTAAGAAAAAACTTTATCGTGCAGAAACTGATACAGATGCCTGGGAAACTGTTAGTGTGAGCTGCTATTGGGAAGTGCTTTACTTCAGCTGCCTCTTCTGGGACTGGTTGGTAGGCAGAGCAGCTCCAGAAGCCCTGGAACATGCAGTCCCCAGCAGATCTCTCTGAAATTTGTTACTTTCCCTCAAATACATCCCAATCTCTTTGTTCTCCTCTCCCTGGCAGAAGAGATTTGAAGACAAAACTTTCCAAGGTTAGTTCTTAGTACTTTGAAAACAAGCTGTTGTATCTCTCTGTTGTGCAAATGTCTTAACTACTGATGCTCCAGACAGCAAAAACTCCTAGCCCCATAAACCCTGGCCCAAAAACTTCTCCTAATTCCAACACAGGAGCTGTCAATGACACACGGGTTTTGTAGTTAACCCACCCAGACATGTAAATATCCTCCACTCAGACAGGCATGAAAAATAAACAGCAAAAGTAGTATTATCAGCATTTCTCTAAACTTGGTCAGGCTACACATCATCTTGATGTCAGATGTAATGCAGGCCATATTCTTTTCCACAGGTTGGTTTGTTTGTTTTTTCCCTAAAAAAACTCACTGTTGCTTTGACGCCCATTTTCCATACAATAAAACCAACCCACACCTTCTCTGCTTCCCACAACAGTGGAGATATTAGACTCTACTTCTCCAAGTCATTAGTCACATTCTAAGGTGCTTCCTCATTTGATTTGCCAGAGCAGAATGTATTTGTGGGGTACCAAGTGGGTAAGAGTGAAGTAAGGATACTTGCAATTTGACCTGGAATCTGTGCATTTCATTAATCCATCCTCCATCAACCACTTAACCTTTATGGGTGTTCTTATTGCCTCTCATTGTATCGATTTCTGTCCATTTCTCCAATTTAGTGAGATCATTCAGTATTTTAAACCTGTCTCCCACTGCATAACCAGGTTTAGCTGGGGGGTAATTGACATCAATTTAAGGAATGAAAAATTAGGCTGAATATCCAGGGAAAACTTCCTAATGGTGAGATCTGCTAGAATGCATTCCTGCCCCTCCATGGGATTGGAGGCCATTCCATTAGTATCTGCATTAACAACCTACTGAAGGAATATGAGATCACAGATTGGGTGGAACAACCCTGAAGTAGGAGGAGAATGAGAAGCTGCAAAACATTTTGGCTGCCTCCTAAGGTCTTCTCATCCTGGATTCTCCCTGCTCCCTCTTTGTACCACCCACTGGTACACCAGGGAATGCTGAACCGGTGACACCAACTAATTCCTGGGACAAGATCCAATGTGCTGCTCCTTCCAACACCATTGCAAGGGCAGTGGAACAACACCAGTCGGGGCAGTGGAAGTGTTGTGGTAGCTGTGAGATTTTAAAACAAAGATCCATCTTTCCTGAGATCCACTGGATAGGGTGTTTCACCACCTCCTGGCAAGCTGTGAGGGGTGCACTGATGGAAGATCTTTGGCCATGACTGGATTGTGAGAATCAGAAGGGCTCCCTAAGTCCTGGGTTTGGATGTTCTACCTGGCTCACACCTCATTACACCACCTCCTCTGTTTCAATGGGAAAGGAAGGAAGATGCCAGGGATGGAAGAAAGGCAGAGCACTCTACAAACCACTAACCTGCCTTGGCAGAGGCTGGGATGATGAACTTTGCTGGAGGATATATCTCTGCTCAGGCTGGATACAGCCAGGAGGATCAGCAGACACCCATCACCTGCAGGAAGACAACACAACTCAGATGACAACAGTCAACATCAGACCCACAATACCCCTTTGGCCAAAGCCACAACACACCATCTTTCAACAACATCTGTCAATTCTGTGACTGTCCTTCACTTCTTAAAGAAAAAAAATCTTAATTTTTCTAGAAGAATGGATGAAAACTGATTGCAGAAAGAAGTCTGCCTGTGCCAAGGCACACAACAGAGATACAGGAGAGTAAGGACTTTGGTATAAAATACACTGCTGACTCAGGTTTGTGAAAGTCCAAGCAGAGAGAAGAGTGTTCTTTATCCTCCTTGAGTGAAAGCATTTAATTGCAGGAATTACTAGACAAAAGGTTCTCCTCCCCACCTTTTATGGAGAACCTCCATCATGTTTAAGAGGAAAAAAGAAGCCTATTTTCATCTGAAGTTGTTACCAGCAACCACTTTTTATTAAGAGAGGACTTCTGTCGGCTCCTGAAAAATGGAAGCACCATTTTCAGCAACAAAACTCAACATATTTATCTCAAAAGCCAAGTAGGCTGGGACTTATTTTGATTGTTTGGTGGGGGAGGCTTTTTTCTTTTCAATCCTTCAAGCTCGTCTGCCATGAATAAGCAGATTTTTCAAAAAAACAAAATTTCCCTCGAAGAAAATTTCAAAGGAAACATTTCTGTCAGCTCTGCTCAATTAGCAGCAGCATAAAAACGCCTCAAAAATGGCTCAATTTCACAGCAGCTGCCCTCAATCTTTCTGAGAGCTGAGAGAGCAAGATTTGTTTCATTCTGATTTCCCCTCAAGAAAGAAAGCAGCAGGTATAGTGCAGGGGACATACGTGGGACAAAGGACTGAGCATGGACTCTGCACTCCTCAAGCAGACCATTTTCTGGCATTTTCTTCAGGCTACAAATTTTTCAGATAATGAGCAGCCCAGAGGCTGATACAAAAGACTAAATCTCTGATTAAAATCCTTGGAGAGGATCCCAAGATGACTCCAAGGCTGGCATACTCCTGGAGAAAGATGGGAAGTAAATGCAGCCATTTCAGGAGGACACCACCTCTGGATTTCTTGCTTGTGCTTTTCCTACAAGGCACTTTCCATAATGTCCTCTGGCTAGAACCATTGAAATGAAACTTATTGATTGAAATTCTGATCCTATTGATTTTACACAAGGGATTTGCGTTGAGTTTGAAAGAGCAGGAACTGCTGTGTAACTGCTCCCATTTCCATTTATTCCCTGTGGAGGACATATTGCTTGTCCATCTTGGTCCCCTGAGCTTCCAGAAATAAATTACTCAAAATTCAAAGACACAGTCCCTACTCACAAATGTGTGGAAAGGAGTACTGTTCCCTCAGTACACCAATATTATTTATGAGCTCCCCTTTTGTTTTTCTCTGGATCTGTCTTGTATCTCCTCTTTACCTTATTAATCAACGAGCCATGTTTTTCCTCCTTCATTTCAGAGGTGTGGAGGGGAAATGGGGAGAACATATTCTGGGAGAAAGGAGGGATGGGAAGCAGTGCTGATTATATTTGGCTGGAAGAAAAGTGACAGGGAAGTCATGCTAAAAATACTGTAAATCATATGAGAAATGGTATTTTTATCCCTAACGGAAGGGTCTTGGATATGGGAACTGCAGAACCCAAGACTGTGGGGCAGAATATCTCAGAGGCAGTGAACAGAGGTCTGAGATGACAAATCAACATTGTGTGAGTGCACACCCAACACCAGCCTGCTGCTTTCCCTGAGCACTTTGAGGAAGCCCTGACCCAGCATTTCCTTGCCACAACACAGCACATTCCTGCTGAACATCCTGTAGCCATTTTCTCTTTTGGCAGGGAGGTCAGTGCAGTTTGGAGGCCAAATCAGCTGCCTCACCATTCACATCTCCTTCCTAACAACCCAACCTCCCTTTGCAGCCTTCTTGTTTATTGAAATGGTGGGTGTCCTCCCTGTACACCAGGCAGCAGCCCTTGATTTTGCCCATTTTTGTTTAATATATTTTAGGTTGCTGTGCTCAACACTTCACTCTTTCCTCTCTAGATCTTTTTATAGTCAGACTGTCACATATCAATCAATGTTATGGTTTGAAGTTGAATATATCGTGACTTGTCTGGGCCAGTAGAAAAGCATTTTAAACAGAGCCCGTTTTATTTTATTTCCCCCACTGACATCCATTTGCTCCTCTGTTTCCAACCTCGTGAAAAGGCAAAATCTGCCAAGGAAAATTGCAGGATATTAACTCAGTAGAATTCCTAAATAATTGTTAGATGCCGTAGAATGGTTATGACAAGACAGCAGGCCATCTGGCGAGAAGAGATCTGTGATTGCACTGCAACACAAAAAAAAATTAAAAAAAAAATAAAAAAACCCCCTCTCTGTTAATTACAGTGATGGAAAACATAATCCAAAATGGTGGTGAAACTTGATGCCTTACATGCAGCATGTAGACAAGAGCTGATCAACATGATTTAAGTGTGAGGAGCTGGAGAAGGGCTCCTTGCAGACTACACACACTGCACTGCAGGGCACATACAAGCAGAGTGTGGGTGCAGGAGCCATGGAGGAGCTGCACAGTATGTGGGGAACCTGGACCTCTCAAGCTGGGGTACAGCAGCCCCAGTGTGTGGGGAATCTGGATGTTTGAGTAGGGATATCACAGAGTATCAGGGATTGGAAGGGACCTCAAGAGATCATCTAGTCCAATCTCTCTGCCAGAGCAGCAACACCCAGACCAGGTCATGCAGGAAGGAGTCCAGGCAAGATTTGAATGTCTCCAGAGAAGAAGACTCCACAACCTCTCTGGACAGTCTGTGCCGCTGTGCTGTCCCACTCACCCTGATCAAGATTTTTCTTGTATTTCTCTGGAAC